>JAJJWW010001484.1:0-165324 GCA_023531295.1 Papaver armeniacum | reverse complement strand
TTCTTCATATCTCTCTCAAGTTCTAACATGCACTTCCATCTCCCAATGATTCCACCGCCAACCGCAGTGCTCCTTGGCTCGCCTCCCCGAGTTCATCCACCCATCGCTACAATGGCTCTTTCTAGGCCTCAAATGCCACATGACCCTCATACTCCATTTCATTCATACCGCAATTCATGAATTCTTTGCTCATCCTGCTTCATCTCATTTCGGGCCATTTGCGGCTGCACCTCCCCCGAACCTTCACTCCTTCTTCCATTGCAAAGACAAACAATGCCAGCCATTAGCCCGAAAACCGCACTTTAGCGTTGCCTTCTCGTGTTCATGCCTTGCCCACTTCGCCATCTGCGAACTAACTCAGGTGAACTTCATTTTCAACCAATGCTGCACCAGCTCTTGCCCGCAATGAGCCCAAGCCATCTTCCCTGAATTGCGACTCTTCCATTGCTTGCAGTCTCATTCTTTCACAGCATCAGCATCATTGTTACGCAATCTCAGCTATGGTCCCATTGGCATACAATTGTATACCTATAATCTCAGGCCTGCAATACCAGCCTACAAACCCCTTATTCTCCAAATTCAACCCATAAAGCAGTAGCAGTTCACATACATTCAAACCAATAAACTTGTCTTGTATGAACTCCTCCTGAGTTTGTTGTTAACTCGAATCCAGCAACACCCAACATTTAATCCCATCAAAACTTTGCACTGCATCAATCTCGACCCATCTGACCTTCAGCTCATACTACTACTGCAACACCAGCATTATCAATTTCTTGGCCACAACTGATGCCAGCAACTCCAGCCTCCTCACAAGATCATCACAAACCCATATTTTTGTTGATTAACATCGAACCCTAATTCGTCCCTGTGAATTTCCCTTTTGCCTTGTCTCACTGCATCTGTGATCGAGCTCATCCTCATAAATCGAACCCAGAAATCGTCTTCACTAGCAAACCCTATCATCTTCATCACAAATTAACCAACAGCAAACCCCATTTCAAATCTCAGTTCATGCATCACCGATCAAACGTTCACAGACCGATCTGTGGTTCTCTTCTCCATTGTTACTCCAATCCGCTCTCGCCTCTCGGGATTCAGGTTAATCTCTCCAGCCCACTTTCCTCTTCTCTCACATCAACCGTTTTTCCTTCTCTCCTTCTCTGAATTTTGATTTCAGACAAAGAAAATGATTGAGAAGTAATATTTAGGGTTGGGTTATAAATGGGGCGGATTCAGACACCCCATCACTTGAGATAAGGGTCACCCAGATGGTAAACCCCTTAACCTTTGCTGATCACTATGTAGTACTCCTTCAAATATAGTTGCCCCTTAACCTTGGTCAAGCTTCGGATAGTGTTCGCCCATGAAATGACAATTTTGCCCTTTTGGCTCAAATAGAGTAATTTCCGCTTCTTTTCCTCCGTGCGACTCCAGAGTACTAATAACACAAAAACACACGTAAAGTACATAATTCACAAGAAAAATAGCAAAGAAAGCATAAACTCTATATAGTAAATACGGTGTATTCTACACCTATCACTCATCGGGGCGAGGAGCCGGAGGCACAAGAGGAGGACCACCGTCTATTACCATTGCAGACTTGATGGAGAAACAAGAAGTTCTTGCTAAGACTCAAACATGATATGGCCGCAGCCTCGTAAGGAGGTACTCACTTTCCCTCAAGACCTTGACCAACGATTGCCGCAAGATTCACGTCAATCTTTGGAGCCAACAAGAAATGCCTTCAATTCACCCGAGCAAAGGCGTTTCCACTCGGACCCACATGAGTGAAGAAGCTCGTGTTGCTCCCGAATGTTCAAGAGAAAGGGACCAGACACCCAACTTCATCACACGTGAGGATCTAGAACGACTCCTTCAAAGCCGAGGCAAAGGAAATCGACGGATGCACACCAACACCAACCTCCATACCCTCAAGATATGCAACGAATCCCTCTTCCAAGAGGTTACACCTCTCCCAGTTCTCCCTCTACGACTGATGCTGGTAATGCTCGTGAACATGTCTCTCGATTCTTGAATCCTTTGGGGAACATGAATACAATCATGTTCTTCGCGCCCGGAAAGAATTCTCAAATCACTTACGAGGAGGGCGTACACTGCACAACAACATCGCGCCTAACAAAGATATCCAACTCGGAGCGAGATGGTCGGTGCTTTCTCGAAAGTATTTCTTCGTGTCTCGAACAAATCACCTTTTCGCATCTAGGAAGAATTCTCCACGAACAACAAGCATCCTAACGACTTCGTCAAAAGGTTCGAACTCAAGCGCTTGGATTGTCATGACCCGAACGTCACCGAACGACAATTGGTGGAGTTGTGCATCAACGGGATGATACCCATATACCGCGCTCTGTTAGAGAATCTGGGCTTCCAAACGTTCTCTGAACTCCACGAAGCTGCAAAACGTTCAAGAACAACTGCTTGCAAGACTACTAGAAAGAACCCGAGTTGTTCAAGTGAAGATTCACGTGAAAGTCGAGGGAGCAGGCGCCTCACGAACAAGCAATACAACACCGGTCCTTCGTGAGTGTAGTGGACGGAGGAGAGAAAAGGAAAGCTCCAGTGACGGAACAACAAACCAAGCGGACATCCCGCACACAAGACTTCGTCTCGAAAAGGAGCAGACAAAACTCCTGCACAAAACACTAAAGACACGGGTTTTCCTTTTCCCATGAATGAAGTGATAGAGCTCTTGAAAGCGTGGATCCAAGACGACGCCGTAAAGCTGCCCCCTATCAGATTTCCTCCAACCGAGGAAGAAATGGCAATATCCCAGGATATTGTTGCTACCACGGGTTCGTCCATCATCCAACCAAAGATTGCAACGTTGAAACAAATATTCGGGGAAAAGGTAGAGACAGGGAAACTCCAGCTTGGAAACGAAGGTGTTCATAGAGACCCTCCACCTATCAGGAACTGCATGATTTCTGGGGATTCTGTTCGTAAGACCGTACAATCTATGATGGAGCACATATGTGAAATCTTGTACTTCTCCAAAAGACAGCGTCAAGACATATTTGCGGCCCTCAACCACGTTGTGTCGGGTAGGCGTTTGTATCCAGATAGTGTGTCCGAACCCTGAGTCTTTCCCGAAGGACGTGAGCAATGGAAACTGGGACTCCTAACTGTCACTCGTTTGAGAGACGTTGAGTTAGATAACGCGTTGATTGATACGGCTTCCGAATTTAACATCATTACCGTTAAGACCTTGAGAGCGGTAAAGATTTCGAAGCAGGAAGCTACTCGTCACCCGACTGTGGTTAAAGATTCAGCAGGAGAGCCCAGAGATGCATATGGATACATCGATCTTGAAGTCAAATTGGGTGAGGCCTCGACGCAAGCAAAGTTCTACATAGTCAAAGATCATCCCAACTACGACATGATCCTAGGACGTTCTTAGATGCATGACAACAAAGCAATACTAGGAGTCCATCCTCTCCGGTTTCGATACTCCGAAAGAATCTCCAACACGCCTTACGGACCTCCCGATGGCTGTCTATTGCCGCACCAAAGAACTTACCAATGTGACACAACTTCCGGAGAGCTCACAAAGATATACGTTGAAAAGTTCCGATCTCAAGTAAGTCTCGCCACGCAACCTTCTTTACAACCTACCGCCCCTCGTTCTGACAAGTCCCGGGGACTGACTCCAACCAACGAACCAACCCCGACTAAGAGATGTGAATGGGAAGCTGGCCATTACAAACGTTTTATCAAGAGTGTAGAGGCTGTCTTGGTCAAAGACGACAAGACAAAGGTCCAAGTATTTGCACGTTCAAACCCGTTTGGGATTGGAGATCTGGTGACGAAGACAGCTACATTCAAAGTCGGGAGCATGACGGTGAAAATGACCACTCCACCCGACTCACCCACCGAAAGAGAAGATGAACCGTACACAGTAGAAGATGTTATCCTAGGCGGCTAACGCAAGCTCATCAACGCTGATAAACTAGAAGGCATAACAATTCACTCAAAATGGCTCAAACCCTACCGAACTTAAGACGCCGTGCTACCACTTTCCAAATAGTCCTCCACCCTTTAAAAAACGCTCGTGCTATTTTTTCCAAATAGTGTTTCCTTTTACAATTTCATGTCATATTTGTAATTCCCCCAGAAAATGATTGCAATACTTGCATTCATAGTTAGGGTCTCGATTTTCAATTTTCAATTTAGTTGAAACACTATTTCCATCTGAGAACCTCTTTACTCACACAAAGTCCTGAGTCAGCCTAAATCAATCCACTGGAGCAAGAAAGGAAACCCTAAGCAAACATCTCACGGGAGAAGGAAATAGAACATGTGCACAAAGGAAAATGATTTGAGACATCCGCCCAACAAGGCCGGGAAGATCTTGCATCGAAACACAGTCCGTAAGTATTCCATTATGGCATTACTTATTTTATCACAAAGAATTACGTGTGAAGGCACACCCTTGCGCCGAGAAGATTCGATTGCGGTCTTGGCAAAGGGTTATAAAAAAATTTTTATTCAAACGATCAAATGGAAGAAAAGCCTTGAACCCGGCCGCCACCGAGTACAAGGAAGATGTCCGAGTGTACAAAATATACTTGGAAAGAAGAAAAAAAAAAAAGAGGTTTTAGTCGCCAAGAGGGTCGACCTCGCCTGCACCGCCGTTGGGTTCTTCTCCATCACCTGTTGATGCTCCCCTCTCCGGATCTCCCTCAGCTTCTGCATCAGGCATCTCCGCAGCATCGCGCTCCATCCCAATATCATCAGCGGGAGTATCAAAAGGCACATCAATATTAGGGGCCACGCAGATTGCTTTCAAATGTTCAGGTTCGGTCAGTATCGTAATCAAGAATTATCACGCCGTCCCAACTCAAGGTAATCACACTTGCCTTCATTCGGAGGTCGTTCATGCTCAACTCTCCGCATCTTCAACCTCGCCGCAAATCTCTCTCGCCGCCTTTGCGCTTACTAGTGTCTGCGCAGCGTTTCCTCGCGCCTCCACCGCTCCTCCATGTCAATCGCAAATGAAAGTGCATGAGATACGTCCTCTTGCAATACGAAGGTGTGAAATAGACATCCCTAAATAAAGACGGCTGACTTCGCGAAGCGAAGATCGATCTTAGCCATTACATCTTCGTGTGCACGGTTTTCGGGCTTGTCAACTTCGAAACTTCTTTGCGGGAAGCAACAGAATGATCGTCAAGTAGCCTCCATGATAAACCGCAAAGGGGGAGGTTATGAGCGCACAAAAAAATAAATAATCAAAAATCAAATCAATCGATCACCAATCAAGATCGGAACAATACCGAGATGTAGAATAAACGACCGCGAGAGATGATTCTTTATAATCTCACAAGTCGACGGAATCCCAAGAGGAAAAGAAGTCTTTACTTGCCACCTATGAAGGATGCTAATTCGGGATAACAATCAACGAGGCTTATCAGATATACCTGAGGGAAGATGTGTATGATAAAAGAAGTACACATGAAGAAGGGACCGAGCTCAGATATATGCAAGAGTAACCAAAGCGACTCACCGGACCAAGTCCTGTTTCCTTCGCAACCAACCGGTTCCTGTGGCAACGCCCGACGATGTGAAACTATCCTGGTAAATATGTATTCACTTTAGCTTGGTCATTTCAAGTATATAAATATGCCACCATCTCATGCCTACCCCACAATAGTGTAACCATTATGTGCTAGGCGGGGACTTAATGTTGATGGTGGGTTTTCATTTGAGGTTAAAATTATAAAACCTAAAAAATCATGCGCCGACATCTTGTAAAAGATAAAGCCATTTATAAGTGTTGGATACTCCCTCACTTAATTCACCAGAATGGAGCATGTGGCAACAATCCCATTCTCAATACATGAAATTTCTCCGAGGTTGGAGCATGTGGCAACAATCCCTTCCCGTGAATTTCATATCATCCTTGTATTTCCAAAGACTCATTATCGGTGTGGCATGACGACCGAGGTGTTACTCTTACAGAGTAACACGAACCTCCAAGCACTATAATGAAACCATGTACGAAATACCCGTACAGCCGACTCTCGGTATGTTATACTAGCCCGATTGATCCCCTCTCTGTGTTATACTAGCCCGATTGAGCATCCTGACTGACCGTATCACCGGATATGATTCGATCGCGATCATCCAACTCCATACGCATGATTGGATGACCCCGCATCAATTCCATCACCCCCAAGCGTGTATGGAATACCCACGACCGACCCCGCATGGTCGGTCATTGGCCTAGCTTGCCAAGAAACCATCCATACCAAGCATTATGGACTAAAACCCTAAATTAGGGTTTGCGGCACATTACATGTGTTGCAAAGCAGTCTCAACCATCCATCTTCGCGGTATAGATGGAGGGTGTAGATGTAGATTCAAAGGGCCCAGAGCATGTCAACACGATCACCGTGGGCACCTTACACACTTGACCAATCGGTCAAAACCAACCATGTTTGGTCGTGACAAAATTGTCGCCCAAACAAGAGATGGCGCACGGCTTTGAAAGCCAAAATTAGGGTTTCAAGCCATCACGCGCGCCCATCTTCTCCTGGACGAATGGAGGGTCACATATTAGATTAAGCGGAGTCCGGTCATACCAAAGATGACCACTTTGTGGGCCCATCTACATCCTCATGTGTTCGGGCCAAGGCATATCATGCCCTGTTAATCCAAAACGTGCGCCCAAAACTAGCGTGGCCACGCCTCCCAAACCACAAATTGATCTCGACCGCTCAACTTCGCCGACGATTTGGGTGGCTCGGATCACGTTTTAATGGGATATTCGTGTATAGGCATGAACACCAGCCTACCATCTTCACGTCAAACCAATCGGCCAAGACCGACCAAGTTGGGTCGTCTTGGGAACGCACGCCGAAAAAGAGCATGGTGCGCGGCCTTTGCGGCATCAAATTCCTATTGCAAAATCGATCTCAACCACTCCTCTTTGCCGGTCAAATTGAGTGGCCTAGATCGCACCCGCATGGGACAAGTGAGACATGGACGTGTACACCGGGCATGCTATCTACATGCACGCCCTGGTCGGTCCTCTCCGAAATCCTTCCCATGCTTGGTTTCGACCAAGTCAAGAGTGATGCTTGCGTGCCTCTTCAAAACCCTAATTTCATTAACGGCCGCAGATGAGTGTCTCAAAGATCATCTCATCCGTCCAACTTTACTAGACTTGGTTATACAACCCTGGTCGAGTTAGTTGGTCGGTGAGGCGTCATTACCCATCACTTTACCATACCATGATGCGCACTCACATAAAATACACACGATACTTCACAAGTATCGACTTCCGAATAACGCAGCTTATTCAATTCAACATTACATGCTATCTTTCGTGGATCCACAATCCACACATTCCAGTTTATCAATCATGTCACAAATCGGGGATGCATATTTGGGGTATTGGTCCGCGGTTTACAGCGTGCAGCGTGCAACGCGCCATCACAAGAACGTGTCAGGAAGTCATGGACGGTTAGAGATGAACAGGAGAAGTGGGAAAGACTGGTCGTGTGGCACCGACGCACAACTCCACTACTCCATCACTCCACTTCCTCCACTTCCCACGAGAGACGTGAATAAGGCTCAATGACTTGTATAAATAGGTTCTCCGCCCTATTTCAAACAACAACACAAGTCCAGACGAGACAGAAAACCAAGTGTTAATACAAAACGTATTCCAACACCCGAGCTTGCTTGCATCAATCACAATCCCGCTCACCTTTCTCAAGCAAGTCATAAGCAAGTCTACACCTTCACAATCTCAACACCTTCTTCGCTTCCCTCCCTAAGATCAACCCCATCTCCTTCACTTTGTGACCGAAACAAGTCCTGGAACGGCCATTTCTTGGTTTAGGCCGGACTTGCACGATTGATCTCGAATCTACAAGCACTCACCGCTGCAAAGGCATTTGTTTAAGGTTTAAATTCATTCCTCATCCACACCAAATTACCAAATTCTGGGAGTAGTTTTCACCCATAAACAAAGAAGTTAGTCTTTCTCCAATTGGGAACATCGGATCTTGTCTTCGTCTTTTACGAATTTATCCTTTTGATAACCATTACGATTGTGAAAAGGATTCGTATGACGTTTATAGGCAAATCTAGATTTATCACGACACTCGATTCATTTGCCTAAAGGTTGGACATTTACAACCTGTAGCATTAAGGGGATTAGTCTTAACATATGATCTTGGTTTCACAACTTCTTGTGATGCCCAAACAAGAACATCATAAAGTTTCTCATTCCTTATACGAAACGACATCTCCTTTCCAGTGACCTTTATTTACGCAATAGTAGCAAACATAAGAAATGTTCTTACCTTGATCCGTGTGTCTTTGACTTTGGAGGTTGATATACTTTTCTCTTTTGAACCTTAATCGCCGGTGAAGGTATTTCACTTTGCCACAAGTGAAAACCTTTTGTTGAGAATAATCACTAGCCTTGACAAATTTTACCTCTTTGCTAATACTTGGAGCATATATTCCCTTATAGCCCAATTCTCGTGTATCACGATGATTTTTACTTGCTCATAGCATAGTGGTTAATTTGCTTGAACTAGTATTGAACTTTTTCAAGTCATCTTCCAACATCTTGATTTTATCAAGAGCAGCAGCTAAATCAACCTCAAAACGTTTTTCTCGAGCGAGAAAAACACTTTCTCTGTCATCAGAACTAATTTGTTGAGAGTTAAACCTTGCTTCAGATTATGCAAGTTTATCTTCCAACGAAAAGTACTTTTGAAGAAGATTATCATATTCAAGTGACTTCATACGTAGGTTTTCCTCAGAATCCTTGAGGATCGATTCGTTAGAACGATTCGAAATATAAACACCTGCGTAACATCTTCTCAATTTCTTGTTTTCTCGACAGAGAGGAGTCAGGAGAGGAGTGACATGAGAAGTTGTCATCTTCTTCTTTTCCAACGAATTCAAAACCTTCACATACTCGAGACTTCCTCATCAACATCTCTATCAATATCCGAATCACCTTCATCGAAAGTTCATCCAACTGTTCTTCTAGGCGTGTTTCCCAGGACTTCAACAAAGTTATTAAGAGAATGTTTAGATACTCGACCTAGATGTGACAAATCCTCTCCAATCCAAACTTTGAAAATAATCATAATTTATGAACCGGTACGTTATTAGAGATAGACTCGTCCATAATCAGATCGCTACAAACACAGACTTATAAGGTCTTTAATATGTTTGCCTGCTCTGATACCAATTGAAAAAGTGGGGGTACAATAACCACACCCAATATTTCGCTCAGCAATCTGTATGGACAAACTCCAATATACTTTCTAGAGAATCAACTAAACAGTCAGACTCAATCTAGAGAAAAGTATATCAAAGAGTTTATATCTCAATCTCTCGATTTGATCTTTACTCAAGCAAATAGAAATCATGGAGTCTTTATCAAAGAGAGATAACTTGGATGGTACCAAAGACCAATATCCAAGTGTCAATCAATTTAAATCAACAACCAAAAGGTCGGATATTCTAATTGATTGAACAACGCACAACCTGTGACATTTCAATTATATAAACAAATATAATGCGGAAATAAAAATAACACAGACACCAGAATTTTGTTAACGAGGAAACCGCAAATGCAGAAAAACCCCGGGACCTAGCACTACACCAAATTCCCAGATTAGTAACAGAAATTGCAACGACTTACGCCGATTACGAAATTCCGTTACAAATGGCCGTTACAAAATATTTCGTAAGAGATGAACTGTTACGAAATTTATAAATGAGAGGCCAGCCGTTAATAAATTTTTTATAGGCGTGCCAGTCACACGCTTCGTCATACCTGTGTCGTAACACCTGGAGTCTGTGAGTGTGCCATTCACACGCATACCATTGTGTTTCCACCCAAGATGAGTAACATTGGAGGATATTTCCTCCCCATGCCTGATTTCTGTATACCCTGCTGAAACCAGATCGAGATTTTCATTTTTCGTTTCTTCTTTTTCTCTCTTCTACTCTCAGCCTGTCTTCTCTTCCTCTCAGCCGATAAAACTAGATCGAGTTTGATGAATCAGTTTCGATTCAGTTTCTTCATCATCTATAATAGGATTTTTAGGGTTTCATCAATCGATTTTAGGGTTTCAGTCTGTATTATGATTCGATTTTAGTTTGTTCGTTGGAGTTCGCACTTGGAAGAACTGATCTTCACTCTCAGCTAATCGTGAGAAAGCATCTGTTCTACTTTGTTTAATCTAGATTTAGGTATTTGTTTTAGGGTTTCTTGTTCAATCGATTATGAGATTTGGGTTTCTTATTTAGGGCATTTTTTTCAGATGCAGATGGGAATGAAGTTGATAAGTTAACTGCGAAGCTACAAGGGGTTGGGATTGGTTCTGGATTGCTTCTGATAGTGATGGTGGTGCTGTTATAACTACTTCTAAGGTAATTTTGATGTTTTTGGGTTTTTTGTTTGTTTTTATGATTGATTGGTAGTTGAAGCTAGAATATTTGAGCTATGGTTGTTTGCAGTTCAGGTTAAGAAGTAGAGGGAGTGGTCAGTTTTGTGTGGATGATGCATTTGGAAGGGGATTGATTGAGTGATACTGAGATTAGCAGAAGGAGAAGTTTGTGGTAATGGAAGTTAAATTCGATTCTTACTCACTTTTTGTTGGAGCTAGCTACTAAGAAGTTCTGTTGACTGACAAACAAGTTGTTGTTGGCTCTCGAGTCTCTGTTGTCTAGATCAATTGGAAGTTCTGATTGCCTTGTTTCATGAGTGAATTTCACCCACATTTTTGAATTACAGAGCTAGTCACGAGCTTTATTTGGTTTCCTTATCGTCCTTTATTAGATATTTCCATGTTAAGTGGTTCAAACTTTTGCAGAACACATATATCACCTTCTCAATTTTTGAGTTACTTCTTTTTTTTCTCTTCGCTGAATAGTTCTTTGATAATCTGTCATGGTATATGTTTATGAGGATGTACTCTTCAGTTAGAAGGAATAGTTTCAAATCAGGGACAGATTCAGTTGGAACCTTTTCTTAGTAGTGGGATGCACATTTCCAGCCATCAGTTATGAACTTAATGGTCATCACTACTGTTCTGGCAAAATAGATGATTTTGGAAGCTACTAGTTCAAACTAATTGAGGTTATGTCTTTGGTAATAAACCATCTTCATCTTAGCATAACAATTTGCAACCCGTGCCTCTCTTGTATGGATGTTATCCTTCAGGCATATCAACTGATGGAGAACAACGAAATATTTGGTCCTTTTCAGGGCTACTTTGCATTTGGTATGTTTTTATGCATCATTGTCTCCTGATGTGAGGATGTATAGATGTCTAGCTAATTATATACATAACCTTGATCCTTTGACTTGCACCATGGCACTTTAAAAAATTCTATACATAACTTGGTTTGGTTCCTTTCTTAATTCATGGGTTTGTCTTGTATTTATATTTGTTTACATGATGCTTTCGATTTGGCTTCTCAAATATGTTTCTACTAGGTAAATGATCTATTTGTAAATTGTTACAGGGAAGGATTAATTTCGTATAAGCAATTTATTCAACAGACTTGAAGATGACATACTTTTACTAAGGCTTTGAGCGCAGTATATTAGGGGCAGATCGCATTGATACTGAGTGATTTACTTTCTTTATGCATTTATTTACGATGGAGTAAAATCTGCTTTTGATTGTTTAGGTATCAGGAATACAGATCAGAGTACATTTTTACTCAAAAACGTACTTTCTTTGATGCACACAAGGATGACGAGTGGTAAACGCATTTTGTTCATTTTGACCGCAGCTGTTTGTGCTTATTTCATCTTTTGTATATTCTGACTGAATTTGGTTTTGGATATAGGCTGAAAGACAAATATCACCCAACAAATTTAGTATCAGTTATTG
The DNA here is from genome assembly GCA_023531295.1 of Papaver armeniacum. NCBI lineage: Eukaryota > Viridiplantae > Streptophyta > Magnoliopsida > Ranunculales > Papaveraceae > Papaver > Papaver armeniacum. The sequence goes on along the minus strand of JAJJWW010001484.1, from coordinate 153,421 downwards.
AAAGGTGAGTTTTACTTTCTTTTAACAAATGAATTATATTACTAGGTTATTATAACTCATTTGACATTATGACCGATTTTTCAGCTGCTTCAAATTATAAGTCTATCGCTGACTTTTTGAGATAAATGTATGAACCAAGGCCAAAATTAATGAATAATTCTATAAATTATTTCAACCTTACTAATTTTTATCTCGTTTGGTTGTCATTCTTAGGAGGAATGACGCTGCCCGCAAAGTTGCAAAAGACTTTATGTTGGATTTGCAGAGTGGAACGTTGGACATGTAAGATCTATTCTCTTTTAAGACATTTTCTTTCATATTTCAACTTCTCTTACATGCAATGGCCCAGTTGTAAGTCCTACATTAACAAGAAAATCAGGAAATGGAAGTGATCCCAACTCTGAGGATGAAGCAGAAACTGGCAGCAAAACAAGAAGACACTCCGCAGAGGACTGCGAGAGAATGACCTTCTTTCAGCTGCTCCAAAGGCTCATCCACTAAGTTCTGAACCCACAAGAATTGAACTGACATTGGACAGGCACAATATCTTGTACGTAAACTTGACAAAGAAAAAGGTATAAAAGAAAATATATTATGTTGTGCAGATAAAGACAAAGACGGTGGCAAATCTCATGCTGGATCCATGGGCCCGATTATAATAATTCGAGGATTGACATCTGTTAAGGGTCTCGAGGGGATGGAACTATTAGATACATTACTTACTTATCTTTGGCGCGACCATGGTTTAGATAACTATGGCGTGATTAAAACCAATGAGGCTAAGGGTCTTCGTCATGTGAGTGTGGAGGGAAAGAGTTAAACTGACAAACAAAACAATAAGTTGATGTATTTGATTGTTTAGATTACTATGTGATATGTTCGTCTTTGATTGCAGGGGGAAGAGCAAAAGAAACTGGATATTCTTTAAAATGATGTATTTGTTAAGGCTCTCATAAGCAGTGGAAGAACAATAAGTAATCCAGAACTATTGAGTTAGATTTGACTATGGTGTTCAATGGATTTGAAATTGGTTAAGTAATTTATTTCATCCTCCTTATCGACAATCTATTATAGTAAAAGAAAGAAGGAAAGAAGACGGAGAAGCAACTTTTGTGGATCCAACGTTGTGTTGAAGGAGACTGCTGATCCTCTCTCTTATTGTGGATTCTATGTTAAGTGTTGCATGACTTTTACTAACTACCTGTGTCTTGCTAATAGTGCAGATACTGTGTGGTTTTTGATCCCTTGGATGGTTCTTCCAACATCGATCGTGGTGTTTCCATTAAATGATATTCTGATTTCTGCGTTTTTACATAAGTAGTTTTGAATCTAGTGCATAAGTAGTTTTGGATCAGTTTAAAGAACTTCAGGAACCTTTACATATCGTTTGCAGAGTTGCATATAGGATTATTTGCATTAAAAGCACTAAGCTGGGCAAATTACGTCAAAATTGAATGAATATTTAAATGTGTATTTGTTTGAGTTTCTATGACTTCCCTCTTAACGTGTTTTTTCTATGAATTTAATTTGGTACCTATATATGTCAGTTTCAGGTTGTGTTTCAAATTTTTGTTACTTGACATATTTTAGAAAGTTGGAGGACAAAGAAGCAAAGCGAACAATATTGTGCTTTGAGATGGGAAGACCAAAGATTACAAAAAGATCGAGGCATTGAAGAACAATGCCGTTGGTAGGTTTCGCGAAATGTTGCTGGAGCAATAGACCATCTTACAGGTGATGCTGCTTGTAAGTTGTGCTTATCCCATAGTTATTTTTGATCTTATTAGCTTCAATTATTCTCAAGGTCAAGAGGTGTTAATGTATGCTCAAATTTGAAGAACTCGCACCTTTCCGGTTACCCCCGAGTGTATGATTCCTATTTACATGAATGATATGGTGTCGGGTTCTTATGGCAGCAATGATGTCGGTGGAATGTACACCAGCTACGCCGGTGATTATATCTCTCGTCGACTGGATGTATGCATTAAACCTCTTACCAGTTTCAGACTTTAAAGCTTTTCTCTTGATGACTTATATTTACTTGTGTTTTGGTGGCGGGTTGGCGGATCTCTTACTCGTCATCACTATATTCCGATCGCAGGCTTGGGTGGTAGCAAATACCTTGGAGGTGGTGGTAGTAGTAGTGGTTCTGGATCATATTATAAAGGTAAGTCGATCTATTCCGCATTATCAGTAGTTTTTTTTGTGGATTGGTACCTAAACCTTAGCCGATTTAGTAACATTGGAAAAGAAACCTAAGAGCTCAAGATTTTTCCTTGTCTTATATATTTCGCGATGATTATGTTTGGTGGTATAAGACGGTGCTCCTTTGTAGCAGTTCGACTGATCACGGCAGTATAGAAGAGCTATTTGGTCACGTGAATTTGTGTATGACAACAGATTTTTACAAGAGGACGCTATAGGGCGTAGGCTGTTGAGTTATTTGAAGCTTGTGCGTATGAGACCAAAGTTATTTTCTAGCCTTCAGTCCTCTTGTACAGTTTATGACAAAAGTAAATCTTATTTTTGCCTTTATAATGGTTTAACATATCATATATCCTATTCCAATTCATTGATTGCTGATTCAAAGTACTTTGAGGTTATTTTCCGTATTTATAGACAACATCATGGTGACTATTTTGATTTTTAATTTTACATCTGAGGTCCATATGGCAGCGTATAAAGGTTTCTGGATGCGTACAGAGGACGGCAAGACAAAGAGGGTATAATCTTCTTTATTATTTTTTATCTTTTTTTGCAAATTATTGTTAAGGAATCACTGTGATTATAGCATTCTGCATTTTAGGCAATCCTGATTATAGCATGTCTGAGGTGTAGTGACCAGATTTCTGGAATTTTTGTTATCATTTTACCTTGGTTGTCTGTAAAACTTTGTTGTCAAGCTGTTGATAGCATGTCTGCCCTTTCATCTTTTTTGTTGGATTAAGATGCATTAATCACTCATCTATCTTTGTAGGATGCATTGTCCTCTACCATGCATAACCATGGGATGATAACTTGTTGGTTTGGCTAAGAAAGTGTTTGTGAACCTGTTTTCATTGAATTTTTCTAACCGATATAATTTGAAATCCTTGGCACCAGTTGGACGTAACTTTGTTCTCTTTTTTGAATTGGATTAGGTACCAACTCATTTCCTATAGGTGCTGAGTTGTATTGTTGGAGCAAGTGAGGCGAAGTGCTGCAGATTTGCGATAGAAACATTACGCAAGAGAAAGCGATCATTATGCGAAGTTCGCATTTGTTAGTTTTATCTTATATGCTCTTAAGTTGTAAACAAATGTTGTATGAGCTTTAGGTCTGCACAAAACTTAGGCATTCTCTTAAGTTTCTAAGCGGATGTTGCATTCCCTCGAAACTTAGGAATTCTCTTAAGTTGTTGAAAGAATAGAACAAGTTATTATTATTATAAAATGTGTAATAGAATTTCTATGGATTGAATGACAGAGACTTGTGCAAACTAATTGAATTTAGAATTTAGGCTAATTTCCGTGAGAAAATTAATCGCGGTTCAACCTTGACTGGTCAAGGTTGATCGCGATAATTTTTTTCGTTACAAAAAAGTTCAGTACTGAAGTCTATTACGGCAATTGTTACAAAAAAATTCATGAACGGCTCGGAGCTGTTGCCCGTGGCAAATTCGTAACGGCTCATAGCATTATGAGGGCCGTGCTAATCAAAATTACGTGAACGCCACAATGCCGTTACAAAAAAATATAACACCCACTTTTTCAACGGGCAAGAGCCGTTACGACCCGTTTTAGTAATGGCTTGGTTCTGTTTCTAATCCCATAATTTGGTGTAGTGTAGTCCAGATTGAACACACACTGTATTAAGCCGCTATAGACTCTAGCCTACTCCAAATTAACTTCGGTCTGGACTGTAGTTGAAACCCAATCAATCTCACACTTATCTAAGGTACAGTTATGCTCCTACGCCTCCGATCCTGCCAAAGGGATGCTACGTACTTGATTCCCTTAGCCGATCTCACCCACAACTAAGAGTTGCTACGACCCAAAGTCGAAGACTTTAGTAAACAAATCTCGTATCACACGTAATAGTCTGAGAATAGATAAATCTGTCTCCCACGAATAAATATATGAGTTTTGTTCCGTCTTTGATAAATCAAGGTGAACATGAACCAATCAATAACCCGGACTTATATTCCCGAAGAACATCCTAGTATTATTGATCACCTCACAATAATCTTAATCGACGCAGTAAAAAAAAGTATTGCGGAATCACAAACGATAAGACGAAGTGTTTGTGATTTCTTTTCTATCTTGCCTATCGGAGATATAAATCTCAAGCCAATTATTTAAATTGTACTCAAATTTATAGAAACAACAAGATCGAGATCACACAACTACAAGAAAAGTAGTATCGGTCCGGCTTCACAATCCCAATGAAGTCTTTAAGTCGTTAACCCGGTTTTAGAAGAAGAAAACCAAAGGTTAAAGGAGAATCGACTCACAGCTTAGCAAACTAGTATCACACGTAAAGTGTGGGGATTAGGTTTCCCAGTTGCTAGAGTTCTCCCTTATATAGTCTTTCAAATCAGGGTTTGCAATCAATGTTAGCTTAGTAACAAAGCATTCAATTATCACCGTTAGATGAAAACCTGATTAGATTCAAGCTAATATTTCTCAACCGTTGGATCGAAAACTTAGCTTGTTACACACAAACGAAATGTTCAATTTTGGGTTTATGAACCGTACCCAAACATTAACATTTGTTGGTTCAACAATAGTCAACCAAATGGTTAGCCATATGATCACTCTCATATAAACCATATTCTTCTTCACCGTAACTAGTTCAAATGACTCAAATGAATTTTGTACCTTAGGATTTTGGAAAGGATTTGCTCCCTTAAAGTTGTTAGTAGTCAGATTTGTCAGCTGATCTTCCTCCATATGGATGTCATGTATGTTACTCTTATTGGATGGATGCATTTGGTCCCAGTGAAGAAGGGCGTGCTTAGTAGGATAAGAAGAGGCATAGGTTTTTCTTTTTGGATCCATCAGCTGAAGATTACTTAAGTTTTGACTCCTTCTTTCTTCTTTCCCAAAAAAGTTTCTTCAGGTTGTTGAATTTTTCTTTGATTTGATTTTGAATGTCAGTCAATGAAGGTAAGGATTCAAAGGGGTTGGGTGTAGAAGGGTTGATTTTTGGAAAGATATTGTCACGATTAATATTGTTCTCAATCCCATTCTCAGAAGTTTGAGGTTGCTTCCTGGCAGCAGCTTTGATATTAATGCCTTTTTTCTTCAACAATTTATCCTTTACCTTATAACTTTCAAGAATTTTTCTGTTTCTTTTGACAGGCTATGACTTCAGGATTTTTAGTTGGAATTTCCTCATTGATGGGATGATGGAGACCATCTTTAAAGATTACATAATCCTCAGGACCATCCAGCTCTTCAAAACTATTCTTGAGAACAATTTTTCTTTGTGCTAGTCTCAATTTGATGGCAAATTCCTCTGCAACATCTTTATCAGAATATGTCCTTTTCTTGATAATGGGTTGAGGACTACTGGTAGATGGGTTGTTGAAGGTGTTGGGGTTGGAAGGGTAAGGATTGTTGATATTAGAGGGATGTGTGGTTTTGGTGACATTATATGGAACTTCCTCTTTTCCCTCACAAATAGGTCCAAGATGATCAAGGATTCTGCATACTTTGCAAAATGTTATACCATTCAAGGCATAAGCAAATTCTAGCCAGTGAGAGATGGTGGGAGTTTCATAAGCATCAATACCAAATTTTGAAGCTCTAGTAATATCAATTGTCATGAGTACTTCCATGTTCTTCTCATCTTCATCTCTACCATAAGCTCTTTTAGCTTCTTGGAAGATTCCAATAGGTTTAAGGATATTTCTAATATCAGGGATGATGTGCCTAGGAACTCTTTTGACCAGCACCCAAATCATGACATTGTAGAAGTTAGCTTCATCAATAAAATCAGGACCAGAAGGAGGAACTTCAGTTAAGACTATTAGTTTGTCAAATATACCTCTAGTGCCCCCTCTTCTGAAAACTTTATAATCTTCTATGTTGCCAAGTCTGATAGAATAATAGTTTCTCCTCTTTTTCCAAAGAGCAATCTCAGCATTTCTTCTAAGTTCCCAGTTACATTTTATGAATCTAGAGATAGTTCTGGTTTCATGAGAAATTTTGCTACAAAATCTGCCAATGAACACCCATTTCCAATTTTCTTGTTTTTTAGGTAGAGTGTTCTCAGAATTGATAAAAAATTTTGGAAATAGATCTTCAAGTATATTTAGAGAGGAGTTCATTTGTTCTACCAGATTGTCAACTGGATCAATAGGTTTAGTCCCTGAAGTGGAGGCCATATGTAATTTTTGAAGTGGAAGAATAGTTGGGTGGTGATGGTGTTAGTGATAATAGTGCGGGGAAGAATGCTATGAGTAATGCTTGGACATTGCACTTTAATTTGAAATTGGAGGTATAAAATGAAAAGGCGAGGGAACCCAAATATACCTCAAGCTAAAACTTTTCCTACCTATAAGTCCTTTCTCCTAAAGTGATTATCTATGGACTGAGTCGAGACAATACAACTAATCGGTTCACACTTCGTGTGATCGTCTATGGATACGAGATCGAGACAATACAACAACGAAGTATGTTACTTGATAAAAAGGTTCGGACTTGACCAAAAACAATAGGATTCACTTATCAAGTAAATAGGAATTAACGTTTGTGTAATTTACTTTAATTATAATAAAACAATTATAATGCGGAAATATAAAGTAAATGACACAGAAAGATTTTGTTAACGAGGAAACCGCAAATGCAGAAAAAACCCCGGGACCTTGTCAGTGGAATACTCTCGAGATTAGGCCGCTACACAAAATTACACCTAACTTCGTATAGTTGAGACCAAGCAACTAAACCTATAGTTCACCTAGTTCCGTCTGTATTCCCACGCCTCCGACCTTAGTCACGTACTTAGAACAATTCCTTTGGTTCGTATTCCAAACAGTAAAGGAACAACAAATATGTTTGGTATCAACTCTATTCAACCAAGTGATATGAGTTGGACAAAGGCTCTTCTGTTTATCTTAACATAAACTCTTTCGTCAGGTCCTTAGATCTATCTTATGTTCAATTACCGAATTAATTGTTTAGGATTAAGCCAACAACACTATTAATCCAAAGAATTGTGTTGATGCCGATCTACTCAAATAATCAATCCAATCTATCACAAAGATAAACCGATTATTAATTGGATCATCTTTTACCGAAACAAGTATTGTGCACACCAAAGATTATGAACCCACAAATCAGAAATCTTCAATATCTTTTTTGTCTTCAAATCTTCTTGGATCTTCAATACACACCTCCACACAATCACTTGAATCTCTTGTGATCAATCACGCACAGAACAGAGTCTGTTAACAATGGATTATCACAAGATCGTCTTTAGAACTAACAACGGTCTAAAGATCCTCACGAAACTACGAACTAGTTTGAGTGAATCTTATATCGAAGAGAAGATTCTCAAGCATAAACAAACTAGGTGCAATCAAAGTTCAACCACCGTTAGTCAATCAAATCAAAGAAAACAAAAGATAAACCGCAATTATCTAGTTTCCCACCAACGGTACTCGTAGATATTCTCAATCCCAAAGAAGACTTTAAACTGAGGTGCCGTAAGAACACATTAAATAGGAAGTCTGTTGTTACGAAAGATTAGTTTGCTAGAAAGGCAAACTTCAAGTATTTATAGACAAGGAAGTTTGGACACCCAGGAATTTCCAAAACCGAAAATATTCTCAAGATATTCATTAAAGCACAAATTCGGTTTCCATAATTCCTGAAATGCTCATGTCCAAAAATAATGATCGAAATCTCTCGGAAAATCTCTAATTAGTAAATGCACAATACTAATTCTTATTTCCCTACAAAATGAAGTTAAATACCTTAATTAAAAGATTCTTAACTTATTTATGTTTCGATCGTGGGATTCTCTTCCTTTAGCTATTAAGGAATAACTTTGAACAATTAAAGAAATAAACATTCACAACACGTGTTCAAAGTATGTCGAAATCTTAACTTTGTAAGTTCTCTTTCACACTTACAACCTTGAAACCGATTTTCCACACTTCCAAACAAGTTTAGAATTGGTTCATCTGACTTTCAAGAACTATGCGATTGATCAAATAACATTCAATCACAATCATGGGTTTAACAGTTCTACCAAAACAAGTTTCGGTTCTACCTTCCATGTGAGTACTGTGCATAGTGATGCGTGTCGTAGGTGCAATCAAATTAATTCAAAATTTCCACTCAATTAAAAATAATATAATGGAAGTCAAGTTCGTTCCCACGAGGAGCAAGTGATCTTAGTTGTAAAAGTTGTCACGAAAGGGGGGTGTAAAAAGTAAAAATAAAAATAAACAAAGCAATTAAAATCGAAAGTTGAAAGATGAAAGCAATAAGAGAGAGAAGATCAAGGAATCCTTCTTCGTTACGAAACAATGATTAAAGTTATGTTCTTTTCTACTTGTTATTAGTCACAGATTATCACCAACCGTAGGATAGCGTGTCCGCTTAGCTAGCCCCAAAATCCCTAATTTCACCGAGTAACAGTCCGCTTAGTTATCGATTCTATTCAAAAGAACCACCTTGAGGTCCGCTTTACAAGATGTAATTCCCGAATGCATTAAGATTTATGAATTTAGGTTTAGTACTAGTAGTTAAACTCGGTTCGCTTGGTTCACTTTCTAGCGTTGTTTCTACACACAATTGCTCCACGGAATCCCTCCGCAAGGTCTCGTGTTTTCTACTTGTGTAAAGTGTCGAGAACGATTACGTATTCCCTAACTTATACTAGATATAGATCAATTAACAAATCAATTTAGCGTGCACTCCAAACAATCTATCAATCAATCATGAGTGTCTTTAAGATCACTTCTATTAGTAAAAACAATCGATAATCATGTGAAAAATCTCAAGATAGAATTGAAAACAAAAACTCAAATCATGTTAAGAACTAGGAATTCATCCTCAATCAATAGAAAAATTAGCTACTCATGTTTTTGAAATTCACACAAATAATAATAATTAAAAGAAGAATTTTCAAATTCACACAAGTAATTAAAAAGAAAAATCTTAGAAAAGCAAGCAAAAACACAAGTGATGTGTGTGTAGAGAGGTGTATAGAAGTTGTAGAAAACTTCTCTATTTATAGGCTTCAAAATTCTCCAAATCTTCTAAGGATTAGAATCCTTTTCCTTTTGCAATTCAACTTCCAAATTCAAGTCTTTCTCAACTCTTCCACCTTCTCTTTCCAAATTTGAGTCAAATTCTCCATCCAATTCCTAGCCCAAGTCTTCACACCCATGAGAGAGGTCCATAGAAAGTTCGAATTTTGCTCGCCGGAAAACTGGGATTATGGCCGAATTTGGCGGAAACGTCGCCGCGGCCACCCGAAAATTTTGTCGTCGAGAGAATATTTGACGGAATATTCCGTCTGGTCCTCCGTTAGGACTAACGGTCAAACTGGTCAACCGTCACCAATCATAGTTAGTCAAAGGTCAAGGAGAAGGAGTGAGTCGGACTCGAGTTAGCTTCGACTCGCTAACTCAGGCTCACTCAGGAGTCGAATCTTGAGTCACCGCTTACTCGGCCGACTTGATCAATTCACTCACCGAATCGATCGCCATCGGGCTCGGTTGGGATCGGTCATCGGGATCGTTCGGATCGGTCCCGATTCGGCTCGTGGAGGGGGGAAAATTGGCCGAGTTTCTACTGATTTCGAACAATTCGCAAGCCATTTTTCAGCCGATTCTTCTCTGTGCAAATCCTATCATTCATCTATTCAATTCATTCCATTTATCAACAGGCTTCAATCACCGGCTCCAATCCATTTCCATATCTCTTAATTCGATTACAGGTGGCAACACCCATAAAAAAAATCAAACTCTCTCGAGACAATCCCATTTTCAATCTTCAAACAAAGAAACCACCAATTTCTTCATTAATTCCTCCGGTTCTCGATCCATCACAAACCCATCTCAATTCGAACGGCAATAGATCGGAACCCTAATTTCTCACAGCACCACCAGAACCCATTCACTCCCTGATATCTTCTCTGAGCTTCAAATACCCGATTAACACCAACTGACCCTAATCAATTCAATCCCTTGCTCAATTACAGCTGCCACCACCATTTGTATTTTCCACAGATCGAGCCTCATCGTCGATTTCTTCTCGAGTCGATCTCGATTTCATCTCTCGCTTCTCTCAATCATCAGCTTAACCCACAATACCCATTCACAAAGACCACCGAAACAATAACGGAAAACCCTAGCTTCTCGAATTTGCTCTCTCAAACTTCAATTCACCTGAGTCTCGGGTTTGATCTCTTTCTCTCAATTGCTCGATCTACAAGATCTCCCGAGCTCACAACAGCGGCAAGTTTCCAGAACAACATCACCATCATCTTCTCAATCTCTCGCCTTAAGCGTCATCGCCATCTCGAGCGCTTCTTCTCTTTTCTTTTTTTTTTTTTTTTTTAGGGACGAAATGATTTGGGAGAATAACTTCTCTCGAATTTAGGTTTAAGTTATAAATTGGATTTGGACTCGGGTATGGATCCTGGTCGGTTTTGGGTTAGAGTGTGGGTTAAATGAGGGTTATTCAATGTTGGTCCCTTTGATAAGGGCTAACTTTGATGGACTGCCCCTTAACCTCATCTGGACTGCATTTAATATTCCTTCCAAAAGAGTCCCCTTACCTGGACTGGGCTCCAAATAGTGTTCGCTCCTAAAATGACAATTCTGCCCTTTTTGCTCAAAATGGGTGGTTTCTTCTTCTTTTCCTCCGTGCGACTCCAAAGTAGCTACAAAACTCAAAACAAGCGTAAAATACAAAATTCACACGAAAAAATAGCAAAGAAAGCATAAACTCTAGATAGTAAATACGGTGTATTCTACACCTATCAAATTCCCCCACACTTAGACTTTGCTAGTCCTCGAGCAAATCAAACTAAAAACTCACAACTTCAAAGCTTTCTAGCGTCCCAAGCATCCAAAGAGTTATGAGGACATAGAGTTTCTGCATGCTAGTAATAAGAAGTTAGAAATACTAAAGAACATATTCTCGTTCTTAATTGTTGAGTGAGAAATAACCACACCATAATGAGAGAATGCGTGTTTGAGAAACGATCAATAAGCATTTCGCCTCGACTTCTGCCTCACCAAATAAGGATTTTATGATAATTGCACTCAAAAAGACGGCTTTTTTTATGGGTCACACATGTGTGCAGGTAGGAATGAAGAGAGAATTCCTGCGACACGTTGAATGGTGGGAAGGACAACTTCCGAAATATTTTTAAAAACCCACATCTTCTAATATTTTGAAAAACCATTTTTCTGACGATCTCTAAGAAAGGAAATCAACCATTTATATCGAGGATGAGATTACTTACTCACCTTCACATCCGATTGCCAATTATGATAACACCACTCTCACGGCATCCAATAGAAACGTCTTCCGTTCCTCGTCTTTATCTTCTTGGTCTTCGTCCTTGGTTTCAACTATTGATGATAAACCCTTGAATTTCATAAATCCTTGACAATTTATAACTCTTTACCTTGAAATCATTGTCGCTTGAAACTTCCTTATAAATTTTCCTTCCCCACGGCTTGTAAAAAAATATTTCTCTTGTGTTTCTCTTTTTTTTTTTTTTTTTTTTTTTTTTTTTCAATTTTTTTTTTTTTTTTTTTTTTTTGAAATTCAAGAGAAATTAAATACAAAATAAACCATGGCCGTGGGAGAAGTATTTTACCGCTTGATTCTTCACAACTTGTATCGTCTTGAAATCATAAACTTTCAAAAATTCTCACCTTTTAATTTTCTTCGCTTTCATGAATAAGTCTTCATACTTGAATATAAAATTACCTCATTGTAGTGTAAGTCTTCAACATATATGTAAAATCCGCTCATTTGTATGTTGCTTTTACTTGAATTTGAAATTTGCTCTTTTTCTCGTTTTGTTGCTTGTAAACCTTAAACTTTTCCAACTTTCCTTGTAGATTTTGATGTCGCTCCTTGTTGATGATGAATGTGTTTCTATGGATCCGTTGTTGTCGAGAGAGAGAATGGTGCTAACTGCAAATCGAACTACAAGAAGGAAGCTTTCATCCATGGACGTCACCCTCATGATTGACAAAATTAGCACTCAAGAGATCAAAGAGTAGTGCTTTTAGTGGTGGGAGGTTGGGTAGCTCACCATTCTACCCGAATTTACTTACGGTGACACACACTCAAAAGAAGCTCTTTAGTAGATGGAAAATTTCTGGTCGGTGCCTCTCATGATATGAATACGGGTAGTCTCCACTAATGATTGATCAAAGCAACTCTAATAACGCACTTTCCCCGCACCAAATTCGCATCACCGGGCATGATTAAATCCATTATTTAACACTCAAACAAACAAGAAATCCGAATGTAGTTCTCTAACATTTCCAAGTTCAATTATGTCGGTCAAAATCTCTATGTAAACATACCTAGAAGTATGCTAGTGACTCTAAAATCTTTAAAAGTTGGAATTTTTATGTAAAACTCTTTTTTTTTTTTTTTTTTTTTTCATTTTTTTTTTTGTAATTTTTGTTTTAAAAACATGCTTAACCACTCCCCCACACTTAAACCTTACATTGTCCTCAATGTAATTGAATCCTCCTAGTAAAGTCAAGGTGGGAAATTTTAACATGATAAGAAATAAGAAAAAGAAATAACAAAAAGCAAAAGGATAAGAAATACAAAACCGATGGGTTGCCTCCCATTAAGCGCTTGTTTTAAAGTCGACGGCCCGACTTAGCTCTTGCGGCACATTACTCCTCCAGAGGGAGTACATCTTGAAGTCCAATTACGTCCACATGCTCCGTTGGAAAGTTTTCATAATATGGCTTTAACCTATGGCCGTTGACTTTCAATTGTTGTCCTGTTTTTTCGCTAACAATATCAACTCGCACCATGAGTATAAACATTAGTAACAACAAATGGTCCCACCCAACGGGACTTAAGCTTTCCGGAAATAAACGTAAACGAGTATTAAATAAAAGAACTTTTTGCCCCACAACAAAACTTTTCCGCGAAATCATCTTGTCATGAAAAAGCTTAGTCTTTTCCTTGTAAATCCGGGCACTCTCGTAAGCATCATTACGTATCTCCTCTAGCTCATGTAGTTGTAACTTCCTTTGTTTCCCCGCTTCATCATACTCCATGTTGAATTTCTTTATCGCCCAATAAGCCTTATGTTCAAGTTCAACCTAAGATGACAAGCCTTTCCATAAACCAACCTATATGGAGACATACCAATTGGTGTCTTATACGCCGTTCTATACGCCCAAAGTGCATCGTTGAGCTTAAAGCTCCAATCTTTCCTCGTGGTATTCACCGTTTTCTCAAGAATGGACTTGATCTCACGATTTGAAATTTCCGCTTGTCCACTAGTTTGTGGATGATAAGGCGTACCAATTTTGTGTGTTATGTTGTACTTCTTGAGGAGAGCGTGGAAAGCCTTCTTGAAATGTGAGCCTCCATCGCTTATCACCACTCTTGGTGTTCCATGCCTATTGAAAATATTTTCCCTTACAAAATCACAAACAACTTGAGAGTCATTAGTCTTGGTGGCTCTAGCTTCCACCCATTTCGAAACATAATCAACGGCAAGAAGTATATAAAAATTCCCATTCGAATTGACAAAGGGCCCATAAAATCAATACCCCACACATCAAAAATCTCAACGGTGAGAATTGGTGTGAGTGGCATTTGATTTCGAGCACCTAGATTGCCCGTTCGTTGACATCTATCACACGATTTACAAAAAACATATGAATCTTCAAACAAGGTGGGCCAATAAAATCCACTCTCGAGAACTTTGAGAGCGGTGCGTTTCAACCAAAATGGCCACCACATGCAAAAGTGTGGCAAAAGGAGAGAATGGATTGAAATTCGAATTAGGCACGCACCTTCGCATTATTTGATCAACGCCATATTTCCATAAGTATGGTTCATCCCACACATATTGCTTAGCTACCTTCTTAAGTTTCATCTTTTGGAAATTAGACATTGTACTAGGTACTTTCCTTGTCACCAAGTAATTCACTATATCCGCATACCAAGGAGTTGATTCTTCCATGGAGAAAAGTTGTTCATCCGAAAACGGTCATGTAATGGAAGTTCCTCTTGAGACATAACAAGTCTACTAAGATGATCCGCAACGGTATTCTCCACACCCCTTTATCACGAATTTCTATGTCGAACTCTTGTAACAATAGGATCCACCGAATTAATCTTGGCTTAGCTTCTTTCTTCTTTATTAAATGTCTTAGTGCGGCATGATCGGAATACACAATAACCTTTGTACCCACCAAGTATGAACGAAATTTTTCCAACGCAAAAACTATAGCCAATAACTCCTTTTCCGTGGTAGAATAATTGATTTGTGCATCATTAAGGGTCCTAGATGCATAATAGATAACATGGGACAACTTGTCCACCCTTTGACCCAAAACGGCTCCAACCGCATAATCACTAGCATCACACATTAATTCAAATGGAAGATTCCAATCCGGTGATTTGATAATTGGCGCACTTGTCAACATCTCCTTTAATTTGTCAAAAGCATCCTCGCATTCCTTGTTGAAGTCGAAAGGTACCTCCTTTTGTAATAACTTGCACATCGGCATGGAGATTTTGGAGAAATCCTTGATAAACCGCCTATAGAAACCTGCATGGCCAAGAAAAGAACGGATTTCCCTCACCGAAGTGGGATATTGTAAGTTTCTTATTAAATCTATCTTTGACTTGTCCACTTCGAGCCCTCGAGAGGACACAATGTGACCAAGTACTATGCCGTGGTTTACCATAAAGTGACATTTCTCCCAATTAAGGACAAGGTTTGTGTCTATGCATCGTTTAAGAATTAGTTCAAGGTTATTTAAACAACCATCAAAAGAATTGCCATAAACACTAAAGTCATCCATAAATACCTCGATGATGCGCTCCACATAATCCGAGAATATACTCACCATGCATCTTTGAAAAGTAGCCGGCGCATTGCAAAGGCCAAACGGCATCCGTCTATATGCAAACGTTCCAAACGGACAAGTGAAAGTGGTCTTCTCTTGGTCCTCCTGCAATAACAATTTGATTGTATCCCGAATAACCATCCAAAAAGCAATAATAAGAATGCCCCGCTAACCGCTCCAACATTTGATCAATGAAAGGTAAAGGAAAGTGATCCTTGCGGGTTGCGGAATTAAGCTTTCTATAGTCAATACACACTCTCCAACCGGTTTGAACTCTTGTAGGAACAAGTTCATCGTCTTGATTTCGAACAACCGTGACTCCGGATTTCTTTGGTACCACTTGAACCGGACTTACCCACTTGCTATCGGAAATTGGGTAGATTACCCCCACACTTAGCAATTTGAGTATCTCTTTTTTCACAACCTCCATCATGGGAGGATTAAGCCGACGTTGAGCATCACGTACCGGCTTCACGTTCTCTTCCATTAGAATCCTATGCATGCACATGGATGGACTAATACCTTTGATGTCCGCAATTGTCCACCCAATAGCCGTTTTGTGCTCTTTCAAGACTCTAAGCAAACGGTCTTCTTGTACCGGTGTGAGGTTCTTAGAAATAATCACCGGAAGCTCATCTCCATCTCCCAAGAAAGCATACTTCAAATGGTCCGGAAGTGGCTTCAATTCTAGTTTGGGCGCCTTCACAATAGATGGTACAAGTACTTCATCATTCACGGGTAAAGAAATATATGAAACATCACCCTTTTTAGCTTCTTGCAATGTCGCCAAAGCACCACACATCTCCACCAATTCCTTGGAGATTTCAACATCCAAGTTAGACAAGCCATGGACGTCCAATTCAATGCTCTTTTGCAACACCACATCAAGTTCATCCTCTTGGTTCAATTCCACCATTTGTTGTGCTAATGAATCAACCACATCAATGGAGTAAACGGAATGCACATCACTTGGGTAGCGCATGGCTTCAAATATGTTAAAGTGTATTATCTCCTTGTCGAATTCCATAGTGAGTGTACCCTTATCAACATCAATCTTCGTCTTTGCGGTCTTCATGAATGGCCTCCCAAGAAGTAAAGAAGTAGATGATCGGTTCTCATTGTTGTCCATATCCACCACAAAGAAGTCCACCGGAAAAATAAGCTCATTTACTTGCACTAGCACGTCTTCTACAAGCCCCTTAGGATATATGTTAGACTTGTTTGCCAATTGGATAATAACTCTCGTCTCTTTCAAAGGTCCAAGATTCAAGGAGTCATATATTTCGGCCGACATCACACTAATGGAAGCTCCCAAATCAAGTAAAGCATGTTCAAACCTTTGTTTACCAATAGTAATTGGCACCGTGAAACCACCGGGATCCGTGCACTTTGTAGGCATCTTCTTCAATAGCATAGCCGACGCACTCTCGCCAACTTTAGTAATTTCATTATCAAGCAACCTATCCTTCTTGATGCATAATTCCTTCATGAACTTGGCATACCTTGGAATTGTCTTAATGGCCTCAATGAATGGTATATTGATTTCAATCTTCTTGAAGATATCCATAAGTGCCTTGTCTTGAGCTTCTTTCTTGGATTTAGCAAAACGACTAGGAAAAGGAGGTGGAGTAGTGAAAGTAGAAACCGGTTCCTTGGATTGGTCGGTTGATGTTGAATTCTCCTTTGGTGCGGTTTCCTCCTTGTCATTGACTACCTCTTCACTAACTTCCTCATGATGACTTGGACCCTCCACTTTTCTTCCACTTCTTAAAGTAACCGCATTAACATTCTCTCTTGGATTCACAAACGGTTGTGAAGGAAGTTTTGTGGATGCTTGAGATTTCAATAAATTCACATCGGTCGCCAATTGTCCCATTTGAGTTTGTAAGTCCTTGATGGCCAATCGGTCTTTTGTTGATTTTGTTGGCTTTGTTGGAACATAGAAGTAAGACCTTGCAAACCTTGCATCATGACATTAAGCTTATCATCAATTGAAGATCCTTGTTCTTTCACTTGAGGTTGGAATTGTTGATAACCACCTTGTTGTTGAGGTTGGAATCGTGATTGTTGAAAACCACCTTGTTGTGCATATGGATTAGGAGCCGCCGCTTGCTTGTTTGCATAACTAAAGTTGGGATGATCCTTCCAACCGGGATTATAGGTATTGGAGTATGGATCGTACCTTGGCCTTTGATTTGGATATAAAGCATTCACTTGTTCGGTCTCATCATCCTAATAATTACCGCGGCCATCCTTTGAATCATTGTCTCCATGTTACTCATCCTTTGATCAAGATGTGATGAAGAATCACTAACTTCATGCACTCGCCTAACCATTGGTTCATCCCTTGTGTAGAATTGTTGCGAGTTTGCCGCCATACTTTCAATCAACTCTCTAGCTTCGGTCAAAGTCTTGTTCATTAGTGCACCACCACCCGCGGCGTCAAGAAGAGACCTATCACTTGAGTGGAGAGCTTCATAGAAGTATTGGAGTATCATAACATCACTAAATTGATGGTGTGGACAGCTTGCCACCAACCTCTTGTATCGCTCCCAACATTCATACAATGATTCTCCCACTTGTTGTTTCAATCCACAAATCTCCTTGCGAATTTGAGTAGCTTTGGATGCGGGAAAATATCTCTCGAGGAAAATTTTCTTCATCCCATTCCATGTTGTGATACTTCCTAAGGCAAATAATATAACCATTCCTTAGCATTACCCGCCAAAGAAAACGGAAAGCTTTCAACATTGCTCCATCCGCATTAGTCTCCTGTGGAAGCATAGCCATAACTATGGCATAGAAGTCCATAAGATGTTTGTTTGGGTCCTCATTCACCATGCCATGGAACTTTGGTAACTCTCTAATCAACCCCGCTTGATCTCGAAGGTTGAATTAGTTTGGATACACCATTGTTGTGTGTCAAGCTTGTGAGAAGCTAGGTCCTTGAGTGTACGATCAGCCATTGTTTCTTCCTCTTTGTCCGAATCACTTGATGAAGAAGGAGGAAGTGGAGTGTTAATCGCTTCGAATGAAATCCTTTAATTGAGTGCCGGATCGAAGACGTATTGGACTCGGTCTACCCCTTTAAGCATTCACCAAAGGTATAACACCAAACAAGATTCTCACAAACTAAGTTAGATACGGTAAAGAATCTAACAAAGCAAAAAGAATAAAAACAACTAAAAAATCGCCCGTTGCTCCCGAACGGCGCCAAAATTTGATGCGTGTCGTAGGTGCAATCAAATTAATTCAATATTTCCACTCAATTAAAAATAATATAATGGAAGTCAAGTTCGTTCCCACGAGGAGCAAGTGATCTTAGTTGTAAAAGTTGTCACGAAAGGGGGGGTGTAAAAAGCAAAATAAAAATAAACAAAGCAATTAAAATCGAAAGTTGAAAGATGAAAGCAATAAGAGAGAGAAGATCAAGGAATCCTTCTTCGTTACGAAACAATGATTAAAGTTATGTTCTTTTCTACTTGTTATTAGTCACAGATTATCACCAACCGTAGGATAGCAGGTCCGCTTAGCTAGCCCCAAAATCCCTAATTTCACTGAGTAACAGTGTCCGCTTAGTTATCGTATTCTATTCAAAAGAACCACCTTGAGGTCCGCTTACAAGATGTAATTCCCTAATGCATTAAGATTTATGAATTTAGGTTTAGTACTAGTAGTTAAACTCGGTTCGCTTGGTTCACTTTCTAGCGTTGTTTCTACACACAATTGCTCCACGGAATCCCTCCGCAAGGTCTCGTGTTTTCTACTTGTGTAAAGTGTCGAGAACGATTACGTATTCCCTAACTTATACTAGATATAGATCAATTAACAAATCAATTTAGCGTGCACTCCAAACAATCTATCAATCAATCATGAGTGTCTTTAAGATCACTCTATTAGTAAAAACAATCGATAATCATGTGAAAAATCTCAAGATAGAATTGAAAACAAAAACTCAAATCATGTTAAGAACTAGGAATTCATCCTCAATCAATAGAAAAATTAGCTACTCATGTTTTTGAAATTCACACAAATAATAATAATTAAAAGAAGAATTTTCAAATTCACACAAGTAATTAAAAAGAAAAATCTTAGAAAAGCAAGCAAAAACACAAGTGATGTGTGTGTAGAGAGGTGTATAGAAGTTGTAGAAAACTTCTCTATTTATAGGCTTCAAAATTCTCCAAATCTTCTAAGGATTAGAATCCTTTTCCTTTTGCAATTCAACTTCCAAATCCAAGTCTTTCTCTTCTCTTCCACCTTCTCTTTCCAAATTTGAGTCCAATTCTCCATCCAATTCCTAGCCCAAGTCTTCACACCCATGAGAGAGGTCCATAGAAAGTTCTCGAATTTTGCTCACCGAAAACTGGGATTATGGCCGGAATTTGGCCGGAAAACATCGCCGCCGGTCGCCTGAAAATTTTGTCGTCGAGAGAATATTTGACGGAATATTCCGTCTGGTCCTCCGTTAGGACTAACGGTCAAACTGGTCAACCGTCGGTCAACTGTTAGTCAAAGGTCAAGGAGAAGGAGTGAGTCGACTCGAGTTAGCTTCGACTCGGCTAATCGGGCTCACTCAGTTGAGTCGATCTTGAGTCGAGCTGCTTACTCGGTGACTTGATCAATTCGACTCATCTAATCGGTCATCGGGCTCGGTTGGGATCGGTCATCGGGATCGTTCGGATCGGTCCGATTCGGCTCGCGGAGGGAAAATTGGCCGAGTTTCGGCTGATTTCAGACAATTCGCAAGCCATTTTTCAGGCTGATTCTTCTCCTGTGCAAATCCTATCATTCATCTATTCAATTCATTCCATTTATCAACAGGGCTTCAATCACCAGCTCCAATCCATTTCCATATCTCTTAATTCTGATTACAGGGCAACACCCATAAAAAAATCAAACTCTCTGAGACAATCCCATTTTCAATCTTCAAACAGCAGCCACCAATTTCTTCATTAATTCCTCCAGTTCTCGATCCATCACAAACCCATCTCAATTCGAACGGCAATAGATCGGAACCCTAATTTCTCACAAAGACCACGAGAACCCATTCACTCCACGATATCTTCTCTCCAGCTTCAAATACCCGATTAACACCAACCGACCCTAATCAATTCAATCCCCTGTGTACTCCTTCTTCCACTCAATCCCTTGCTCAATTACAGCTGCCACCACCATTTGTATTTTCCACAGATCGAGCCTCATCGTCGATTTCTTACTGAGTCGATCTCTGATTTCATCTCTGCTTCTCTATCATCACCTCTCCACAATACCCATTCACAAAGACCACCGAAACAATAACGGAAAACCCTAGCTTCTCGAATTTGCTCTCTCAAACTTCAATTCACCCGAGTCTCGGGTTTGATCTCTTTCTCTCAATTGCTCGATCTACATCTCCCCGAGCTCACAACGGCAAGTTTCCGGAACAACATCACCATCATCTTCTCAATCTCTCCGCCCAAGCGTCATCGCCATCCGTCGCTTCTTCTTCTTTTCTTCTTCTTTTTTTTTTTTTTTAGGACGAAATGATTTGGGAGAATAACTTCTCTCGAATTTAGGTTTAAGTTATAAATTGGATTTGGACTCTCGGTATGGATCCGGATTCGGTTTTGGAGTTAGAGGTGTGGGTTAAATGAGGGTTATTCAATGTTGGTCCCTTTGATAAGGGCTAACCTGATGGATCTGCCCCTTAACCTCATCCTGATGCATTTAATATTCCTTCCAAAAGAGCTGCCCTTAACTCGGACTGGGCTCCAAATAGTGTTCGCTCCTAAAATGACAATTACGCCCTTTTTGCTCAAAATGGGTGGTTTCTTCTTCTTTTCCTCCGTGCGACTCCAAAGTAGCTACAAAACTCAAAACAAGCGTAAAATACAAAATTCACACGAAAAAATAGCAAAGAAAGCATAAACTCTAGATAGTAAATACGGTGTATTCTACACCTATCAAATAGTCACACTAGCGTTCCAAAATTTGGTTGAGTAGGTACTAGGATCGGTTCCCCACATATATATGGTATCTAACTTATATGTGTTGCACATGTCCATAGGATCCGTTCCCCTTTGCCTAAAAATGTGTTGCACATGTTCATAGGATCGGTTCCCCTTCTCGCTATAAACCTTGTTGCACCTCATACAAGGATCGGTTCCCTTTGTAATGTATTGCACCTCTTACTAGGATCGGTTCCCCTTTCCCATATTTGGTCGTATTTAAAATCACAAACCCGATCATACCATATCAGGTGATTACTTAAGATCGGTTTCACTAATAAAAGTCATACCAATACATAAGTCAGGCCTTTGTGAATAGTTCTACCAAAAACACAACAAGTCGTGAACGGTTATACTCAATCACACATATTGGTTGTTCAAAAGATATGCAAAGAATAACAAAACCAGTAACGCCTGGCGATTTCCTTTTCGATTCACAAACAAGTTTATGAACCTACTTCCTTATAACACATGTAACACATTGTTCCCTAGGATGAAATCCTCACCTCATACCCATACATAATCACAATATCATTCAAATGATTATTGTAGGATCAGAATATCGCAACATCAATACCTTTGCGAAATCTTTATACGACACATTGCGAAGATATCACAGATCAAGTTACGTAAAAATGACGCAATGAGATGACGATAGCCAAAACACGAGAAAGATGTGGAGACCGAGCGAGATTTAGGAGTGTTGCGAAATCTAACACTTGTATACTTGCGAGAATATCGCAAGTCAGATCCTAAAATAAAGGACAGCTTAGTTGTCACCCACTATGTAATATCCTATATAAAGAGCCGAGCAAGCTTAAGAGAGGAGAGAAATCTTTTGAGAATGGAGGGAAAGCTTTGAGGAGAGAGAAAGTCTAGAGCAATAGTTGTATTCTTGATCTCATTTCTTCTTTGTAAAATTCTTTAACTCAATTAATAAAAAGTGTGATTGTTGATCTTAAAGATGGGTTGATTATTATGAATTCTTGTGAGGGATGTATTGTAGGATTTCCTGCAACTACATATTGGCGCTAGAAATAGGGACTGGAATATAAAGTTAAAGATTGTTATTAAGATTGTTCAAAATAAGAAAATGATGAAACAGATCGATAAATCAGTTAAGGAAGAGAGAATCAAAATCAAGGAATGCAACAGAAGGCTGGAGTGTAGTTTGATTACAAAAACAATGATTAATGAATTCCATGAGAACATCAAAGGAAGAATACATAAACGAGATTTTGAAGGAAAGAAAATCAGAATGGAGGAGAAGGTATCACCCTTGAAAGATTGGGAAAAACATAAAATTACATTCACAACAGCAGAGATACCAAGAGAAAATGTGAGCCACACATCTCCTTTGGTAATCACAGTAACCACATGGAAAGAAAAGGGGAAATCAGCAAAACTATGGAAGAATGGGAAATAAACAACTTTGGTGGATACAGGAGTTCAGTGGATATAATTTTTACCATGCGTACAAAGGAATGGGGTACAAAGATGAAGAGATGTCTCTTTCAACATATCATATTCATGGTTTTGGCAAATCTACAACAAAACCAAAAGGGAAGATAGAGATGCGAATTCTGCTATGAGAAATTGAAACACGAGTGACACTATGTGTGGTGGATATGGAATCACCATACAACATGTTGTTGGGAAGGCCATGGATACACGCAATCAAAGCCGCAACGTCAATATCACATCAATGCATTAAATTTCCTATGCCGAGTGGGATTGGTGAAATTAGAGGAGATGTTGATAAAGCGAAATTATGTTATCAAATTGAAGTGAAGCAGTATGAAGGACGTGTAAAGAAGCGAAAACATCGCAGAAAAATGGCGAAGGAGGCAAATAAAGAAGAAGAATTTAGAACTTATATGATAAGAGCAGAGGAAGGAAAAGGAATACCCAGCGAAATTTCGGGAGAAGGGAATGAGCTTACGAAGGAGATAAAAGAACCAACACCTATGGGAGAACCTAAGACCAGTTACATCACAAGGCGAACCGACAAAATAAGTGAATGTTGAACCGAAGAAGAACCCAAAATACTAAAAATTGGGACTAAGATGGAGGCAGATGAAGAAGAAAGAACTATTGGTCTGCTGCGAGATTATAAAGATATTTTCGCGTGGAACATGGATGAGATGCCTGGAATAGATCCGTCTGTGGCGTGTCATAGGTTGGATATTGACAAAAATGCGAGGCCATTCAAACAAAGAATCAGAAAAATCGCAACAACGTATCATCCCCAAATAGAAGAAGAATTGCAGAAGATGCTTGATGCAGGAATTATAAGACAAGCAAAATATCCGGAGTGGATAGCAAACATGGTTGTGGTTCCAAAGAAGAAAAATGGGATAAGAATTTGTATAGAATTTACTGATCTAAATAAAGCTTGTCCGAAAGATAGTTTTCCGTTACCATATATTCCACAAATGGTCGAATCAGCAGCAGGAAATGATAGAATATCTTCTCTATACGGATATAAAGGCTACAATCAAATCCCCCTCGCTGAAGAAGATCAGGAGCATACTACTTTTTTCGCTCCAAGAGGGTTATATTGTTATACAAAAATGCCATTTGGTTTGCGAAATGCTGGAGCAACATACCAAAGGATGGTAGAGAAGGTGTTTGCGAAATGGATACACAAAACGTTAGAGGTGTATGTGGATGATATGTTAATAAAAAGTAAAGAAGCAAAATATCATGTTCAAGATCTGAGGGAAATCTTTGAACATCAAAGTGAATCCAGAAAAGTGTATCTTTGGGGTTGCGTCAGGAAAATTTTTAGGTTACATTGTATCAAAAGAAGGAATACAAGTTGATCCAGAGAAAGTGCAAGCAGTTCGTGACATGCCAACACCTGCGATGGTGAAAGATGTACAAAACTTAAATGGGCTCTTAGCTTCGTTAGGAAGGTTCATTCGCGATCATCAGACAAATGTAAACATTTTTTCAACATACTCAAAAAGGGGATGAAGTTTAGATGGACAGATGAATGCGAGAAAGCTTTTCAAGGAATAAAAGAACATCTGACGAATATAACTATTTCGCAAAAAGCAGAACAAGGAAAAGAATTGTTAATCTATCTTGCGACAACTTCGCACGCATTAAGTGCTGTGTTATTACAAGTAGATGCAGGTGTTGAGAAACCAATCTATTACATCAGCAAAACCTTTAATGCTGCAGAGAAAAATTATTCAAAAATTGAAAAATTAATTTTGGCATTAGTTTATGCAACATTTAAACTTCGCATATATTTTCAGGCACATAAAATAAGGGTGTTAACAAAGGTGCCAATTGAGTCAGTAATGAAGAATTCTAAAAAATTAGGCAGAGTTGAGAGACAGAATGCACAAGTAGGACATTTCAAAATCAAATATGAAATATTATCTTCACCCAAATCACAAGTTGTCGCAGATTTCTTAGCAGAATTTCCTCTAGAAGATGATGAAGCTGTGGAAGAAATGATGGATGTAGAAGAAGACCATGGAAATCCAAGAGATCTATTAACAAGAGCGGATAGATGGGAAATATTGGTGGATGGATCATCAAATGGGGAAGGCAACGGAGTTGGAATTATTTTGATTTCGCCAGAAGGCACCAAAATAGCTTTTTCCTTCAGATTGGAGTTCACATCCACAAATAATGAAACATAATATGAAGCTGTGGTACATGCCCCTGAAGTTCGCAATAGAAATGAAGTTGGAAAATGTAAGGATTACAAGTGATTCGCAACTAGTCATTCATCAAATAAAAGGAGAATACACTACAAATGAACCATCCATGAAGAAATACAAGAAACTTGTTGAAAAATTGTCAGCGAAAATCCCAAAAATAAAATGGAGACATGTATCAAGAAAAGATAACATACTCGCAGATGCTTTTTCTTTTATCTCAAGTATGATGACAGACCCAACTGCGAGATGCATAAAGATACAGACACTTCTATCACCATCAATCAATAAAGAAGAAGAAGAAGAGGTAGATGTAATGATAATAGAAAATGGAGAACAAATAACCAATATCGAAGATTGGAGAGAAGAACTCCATGCATATCTGATGAAAGGAGAAACACCAAGGAATAGATTGGAGGCACAGAAATTAAAGAGCCGTGCGACAAATTATGAACTAAGATACGGGGTATTGTATCGGAGATCCTTTAACGGTCCATCTCTCAGATGTTTGACACGAAAAGAGGGAGAAGAAGTATTAAAAGCATTACATTGTGGGGATGCTGGCAATCACAGCGGCAGAAGATCTTTGTCGTACAGAGCAAAAATGCAAGGTTATTACTGGCCATATATGCATGAAGATGCGAAACAAGTATCAAGGCGTTGCGAAGATTGTCAAAGGCACGGAAAGAAAATACATGCACCTGGAGCACCATTAACATCCTCAACAAGTGTATGGCCTTTCGGAAAATAGGGTTTAGACATTGTGGGACCGTTTTTACCGGGATCTGTGCAAAGAAGATATCTGATTGTCGCTACAAACTATTTCACAAAATGGGCAGAAGTAAAGGCAGTACAACACATTCGCGACAAAGATATTTGTACATTCATATTTGAGAATATCATATGCATTTGGAATTCCCGCACAATTGGTATCTGATAATGGGAAACAGTTTGAAGGGAAGAATATAGAACTATTACTTAATGCATTTAAGATTAAATGTGGGAAATCAACTTCTTTATATCCGCAGGCCAATGGACAGGCAGAAGCAACAAATAAGACAATCGCAGATATATTGAAGAAGAAATTAGAAGGGCATAATAGAGCATGGTGCGAACAGGTGCATAATGCAGTATGGGCTTACAACACAACCAGGTGAGAAGCTACTGGAATGTCACCTTCTACATTTAACATATGGAGTTAAGGTCACGCTACCAACAGAAGTTATTATTCCAACAACAAAAAGAGAAGCTTGGGAGAAAAATCTTAGTGCGGGTATGATTTTAACAAAGCTAGATGAATTAGAAGAAAAAAGAGAAAGGGCTTTACATCATATGGAAAACTACCAGCGAAGATTAGCCAGAGAATATAATAAACGTGTTAAAACACGCGAGTTCCAACCAGGTGACTTAGTGCTGCGAGAAACACCAATATATCAACGAGAAAATGGTGGAAAATTAGCAAGAAAATGGGATGGACCTTACATCATTAAGGACATAGTTGGAACAGGGGCATACAGATTGATGGATCTTGAGGGTAAAGATGTGGGTCATAGACTTGATAGACCATGGAACAGATTTTATTTAAAGAGATATTACCCATAAAATGTCTTGGGAAAGAGTAAACTGCGAAATGATGTATGATTGAAACAAAATGAATCTATGAGAAGATCTTGTTAAAGAATAATTGCGAGATTATACATATCCAAAACAAAGAAAGAAGACGCAAAAAAATTCGCAGAAATAATGACAAGAGATAATCAAAGATTAATGACATACTATAAAGGGGCGAACCGACTATGGCGTACGTACACCCTAGTTCGCGAAATCAAAATTTCGCAAGAGGCAAATGTAAGACCTAAAGTGCGTCATAGAAGGGGGTACCTGTTGCATGGCTCAGCAAAAAGGTTACACCGCCCCTGGAACCTGAGTCATGGAGATTTGGGGTCAATAAAGTCCATCCAGGAGAGGTACCTTGGATTTTCAACCTAAGCTAAGGACTTAGTTTGGACGACTGAGGGTCTCTTCTAAGGAGTGCGGCATCTGATCAAGGCGCCGAGGTACACGGTTTATCCAAGAGTGCCTGGGGCGTCTGGAACTACCCTGGCCATTCTTGGCAAGTCTTGACGTATGCTGCACTCGGCCCGAAGAAAACCGTACTTAGGGTGCGGTCTCGTAACCATAAGCCCTATAGGCAAAAGGGATAAGAGGCTGCGAAAGCAACTAGTTGTTGTTAAGACCGGATGGGAGGAGCCAACCTTGTATGGTATAGGTACGCCTCTTTGAAGGGGCAACCATGGGGAAGATAAGGGCGGCACCCTCCATTAAGGAGCTGATAAGTGTCTTAAGACGCAAATGTCATGAGGCTTTATTTTCGCAAGAAAATTTAGGCTTGTCATATTTGTGCGATAATCCTGAAGAGGAAATAATACAAAAGAGAAAGATAAGACGAGATCAATGGGTCAGTACATGAAAGTGTAAGGACGTCCTGCGATTTCGTCGCAAGACGGCAATGTCATGGGGCTTTATTTTCACAAGAATATTTAGGCCTGTCATATTATCGCATGAAAAATATCATGCAGAGGCAATAATACTAGAGAAATGATAAGGCAAGATCAATGGGTCGTTACATGAAAGTGTAAAGACGTCCTGCGATTTTGTCGCAATGACAAGAGGTGGCGAAATAAGACCTTTAACTAGGAAGGAAAAATAAGACCACATGATTCAACAATTTATAAGAATTAACTATTACTTATGCAGATCATTCATCGCAAGAAAAATAATGAGAGGCAGTATGGGAATTATTAAATAATAATGTGTGTCGTAACCACAACAAATTAATCAAGATATTTCCCACTAATTAAATAAATAATATAGCGGTAGTAAGGATCGTTCCCACAGAGAGCTGTGTAATTGATAGGTTATTTAGTTCAGCAAATAAGATAACACACAAAGGGGGGTTGTTTTAAAGTGAAATAAAAAGAATAACAAATAAAACAAAGAGATGATCAAAGAGTCCTTCGTTTTACCAAACGTTGACTCTCATAGCATACTTATCTATCTTTCGCCAGAACCATTCATCACCAACCGTAGGATTTCAGGTACGCTTAGCTATCCCCAAAACTCCTCATATCACCGGATAACAAGTACGCTTAGCCACCGGATTCTATCCAACTGAGCCGCCTTGAGGTACGCTTACAAGGTGTAACTCAACCGAACGCTTAGGCTTTGTGAATTTAGGTTTGATCCCAGCAGTTAAACTCAGTACGCTCGGTTCACTTACTGGTGTTGTCTTCACACATGATTGCTTCACAGAATCCCTCTGCAAGGTCTCACGTTCTCTACTTGTGTAGGAGATGCACGACAATTACGGATCGCTCCAACTCTCTACTAGCAATAGAATGATCAATAAACTAATCTAGTATGCATCCCAAATCAATCTGAGAATCATTCATAAACCATAAGTATAGATTAGACAATCGATGATGATTAAAACTTCGAATAGATTTATATAACTAATAAAGCTTCACGCTAGCACATTGAATTCATCCTTAATCAATGGAAATTAGTTACACATGAGTTTACTAAAACCCATGAAAAATATATGAAATATGAGAAGAAAATACGTTACAAAATACCAAGGTTTCCCCCTAAGGGGTAAACCCTAATTCCTTGCTCCTAGCTTCTTCTCTTCTTTTGATGTAAAACACCTCTTTTCTATTTCTGGAATTCTGTCGAACAGGTTGTGTGTATGAACTCGGGTTGAGGAGATGATTTTGTGTGGTGATTCGAGCCTCTATTTATAGGCTTTTATTCCTCAAATTTCGAATCTGATAATTACAAACATTCCTTAGCCGACTCAAACCCTAAAATTGTCTTGAATCCTCACCCTTCATCTTGAAATTCAACGGCAAAAGCATCACTCGGTGGTTGTTTTCAAGCTTTTGAAACTTATCGGAATGCCTGTATTTCCTCTCAAGTTTCCGCGTAGAAACAAACCCCAGCCGTCTTAACTTCTCAGCTGATGTCTCGCTCAAGCTTTTGAAGTTCTAAAGCAATTCAAACTCCTATCAACAGAACGATGGCATCTCTGCCATCATTACCTGGTACCTACAGCCGAACCCATTCTCTCAGTCTCTTTATCTTTATTACCGAGCATCATCAACACTGCCATCATCGTCACCCATTGCTTCTCGAACTCACTTGCCATTCAAGCATTACTCTGCCAACTCTTATCACAGCTGATTCCTCCTTTCATCAGTTTTCATCTCGCTGTATCATTTGCAGCAGCTCAGTCCAATTCATTCTCCATCGCTGCCAACAATCACAGCTCCATTGCTCATCTCGAGCTTGAATTATTCTCCTTCTCTGTTCTTAATTATCAGCATCACCACGAGCTCTACAAACTGAACCCAGCTGCTATATTCGGCCTTTCACCTTCACTGACATTCCCAACCTTCCGTCCTTCCCATCTGCCAATAATTGAAGTAGCTTACTCCAGCTCTCTTCTTTATTGTCACTGCTAGCAATCATCCATCATCAACGCCAACTGCCAAACAGACTCGAGTGATCCTCAGCCATCATACGCTGCAATGGAATCAACAACATTACTTTCTCCATCCATCTCTGTCCTAACCAGAATCACAGAGAAACGATGACTCTTTCCCTGTTTTGCTGATCTTTTCGACTTCACCATGAGAAATATCACCTCCCGTGTTACTGAGCTTCCTTCCATATTTTCTCATTGTTGGGTTCGTAATCTCTCAACTCTGACCATCTCAACCTTCTTCTAGATCAACACTTGAACCCATCAGCACCCTTCATCGCCATTACCAAGTCCATCTCGATCTCTGCTGTTTCTTTTCTGCCATGCACGATCAACAATAGCAACAGCTCAACTTCTCTGCAGCTATCAGCTCCATCCTCCGGGCTTCCATGGTCTGCAGCTCCATCAATACTCCTGTGATCATCAGCAGCAACTCGAGTCTCGAGATATCCATGCAGAAGTCTCGGTCATGAAGAAGAAGAAATACGCGCATGTGTTTGATTTGAAGATGGCAGCCCCGAGTACATCCAGCGCCTGTCTTTAACACCATTTGAATTTGAGCTTCCCCCTTTGAATACTGGACTGTGCTTAGCATTTCCCTTGAAGATGATATCCCCTTAACAGACTGGATACCCCTTAACGTATAAGGGATGCCAATAGCACTTGTCCCGAAAAATGACCATTTTGCCCTTTTGTCTTCGGAGTTCTTGTTTTGCTCATAACTTCTTCATACGAACTCAGAATGACTCCGTTCTTTCGCCGTTGGCTTCATATTTTCGTCCTCTTCAAGATGAAAAGTAGAAATCTTGTACTTGAACGAGTTCCACTTGGTCTTTGGCCCTTCTCCACTTGTAGCTAGCTTCTTTTATTGCACAAATAAGTGTCGATTCTCTTCTTTTGGATGATTCACCTAATAAACGCAAATAGAGAAAAACAAACATAATATACAATAATTCGCAAGAATATAAGCAATTACTAGCATGGATTCAATACTAAATATATGCAAAATATGCACTTAACAAATAATAAGCATTATCTTTCTCGCCTGTACGCGCAATAATAAAAATACTTCAAGGTTGATTGAAATACACCATTTGCAATAAGTTATACTGATGAAGTAACCAAAAGAAGAAAAATTACCTAAGAACTTCAAGATTCAAGATTAATTTTTCCAGGAAAAGATGGAATATTTTCATCAATTTTTTCGCCAGAAGGAGATATTGGACGTTCTTCGCTAGCTTTTTCATTTTCGCCAGTCTTCTCTTCATTCTGGTTTATTCTAGTTTCTTCTTCATTTGGGTTGTTATCAACAGTTGCATTATTAAGATGAACTTCTTCTTCATTTGCGAAATCTTCGCCACTTTCATAATAATAATCGCTATCAGGAGAACAAGGAACTTCATCATCATCTACTTCCAAAGGTTCGACAGATATAGGAGGAAGAGATTTGGACAATAAGATATCATTTACAAGAACTTCAGCCCTGAGATGAACTTGGCGAAGGAGTGCTTTCTGGTGATTCCTACTTTGTATATCTTTGGAATAAGCGAGGTAATCAAATCTTCTTTCTGCCCGATCACGAGAACAAGCAAGGGTAGAGGCAAGCAATGCATTTTCTTTGCGAATTTTGGCAAGTTTAGACTCCGGAACAGAAATGGAGGAATGAAGATTTTTCTCAGATTCTCCGAAAACAAAAAATACAGAAAGTTATTCAGATGACGGATTCGTGAGGAAGATATCATAAAAAGATTCAACAAAGAAAAAATGGTTGAGGCAATCAAATTTTATGACTACCTTCCTTTTGCAAGATAAGAAATTGGGTTAAAGCCATGCAACTATTCTCCAAGTGGTCC
Organism: Papaver armeniacum; assembly: GCA_023531295.1. Classification (NCBI taxonomy): domain Eukaryota; kingdom Viridiplantae; phylum Streptophyta; class Magnoliopsida; order Ranunculales; family Papaveraceae; genus Papaver; species Papaver armeniacum. The sequence goes on along the minus strand of JAJJWW010001484.1, from coordinate 122,279 downwards.
ATTGCATCGTCAAACTTATCTCCAACTAAACCTTTCAAGAGAGATCGGAGACTCTTTTCATTAGAAATGAGTAAGGTGTTTTCCTTCGCAAGAGAAGAGTAGGATTCTTCTAGCTTGGAGTACTGATCTTTGAGTTGGCTTGCTTTTACACTTAAAGTTATTCTACCTTGAATAAGTTTGTCTCTCTCAGCAGTAAATGATTCTGTTACTTCTTTAAGTTTATTTCTCAATGAGCAGAGAGATTGTTCTTGATCATTACATACTTTTTGACAAACGTTAAGTTGTTGCGAAGTGATCTCCACCTTATTTAAAAGAAATCGCTTTTCTTGAGATAGGGTTTCATTCTCATCTGATAAAGTTTCCAACTCCAAATTAGCTTTAGTCAAAGAGTAAGAGAGGCGAGACAATTCACTACTTAATAAGTTTTTCTTCTGAATTAATTGATCATTCTCCTTGGTAAGATTATCTATTTGATCAACAAAGTATGTATGAAGGTTATCTAATTGGTTATATTGATCCATCCATGCATCTCTATTTACACGAGCTTCTTCAGCGACGGATTCAAGTTGATGTATCTCCATTACTCGTTTCTGGTGTAAAACTTAAAGGGCGAACAAGTGATTTAAAAAAAAAAAAAAAAAAAAAATGTACCTTTTAATTCTTCGTTCTTCTTGCGAAGATTGTCACGATCTAGTGAGACATTCTGAAGCTTTTGATTTTGAAGATGAAGAGTGTCACATTTCAAGGTCATGGCTTGGAGATTCTCCTTTAAAGCTTCAAATTTTTTCTCAAAGGATATTTGCGAAATCATTCTGTCAGAGCCAAAATACTTGCTCAAAATTTCGCAGACACCAGATTTGATAGGATCAATGGAAGATTTCTTGACATCAGCTAAAACATCTGATAAAACCTTGAAAGCAATATCTATTCCTTCCAAGGTTTCTTTAGTAAAAGGGAGAGATTCGGATGAAGAAGTGATGATGGCAGAAGGTAGAAGAGTTGAATCATCCTTTGCCATAAATGCGTCATTCGAAGATGAAATTTGATGAATATTAATGACTGGGGTTGAGGCAGTATCAAGAGAAGAGATATTGACAGCAGAAAAAGAGAAAGGTTCATTCGCAGCAGCGTTATCACCAACTACAGAAAGATCGATTCATGGGGAGAAATCGTGGCGATACCTTCGCGAACAGGAAGTAAGGATTCAGCTTGCGAAGATACCGCAGGAGATGTTGAAGGCTTAAACATAGGAAATGGGATGGAAGTTTCCACATTTTTAAGGTGGCGAGATCTTTTGAGGGGTTTGTCGACATTTTCATCACCCTGCGAATCACAATTCAGATAAGAAACAGAGGCAACAATATTGTTATTAAAGGAATAGTGTTTCTTACTACCTTGCTATTCGCAAGCTTCCTTTTGTTTACGGTGACCTTTTGCTAAGAATCCTTGGGAATATTAGGGTTTTGGACCGTAAACTTGATGCTAGAGGTGTTTTTGCTGAAACAGAAACAGTATGGGAATTATACGAAGATGAACAAAATCAAATAAGACAATTTCAGTGGATGAGATCAATTTCAGAAAGATCAGTTTCAGCAAAGTTGACAAACCTTGATGGCTCCATAAGAACAGTAGCAAAAAGATGAATTCGTAAAAAGTTGCAGACGACAAAAAGATTTACAGAGAATGTGGAGATGAAGAAGATGAAGTAAAAGAAAGAAAATATTTTTATGATAAATCTCTTCTTAAATAGACAAGAAAGTGGTGACCGGTTAGCATTTAATGTGCCGGTGGATAAGGGAATATTTAACACGTGTAAGCGGTTATGCTTAATTCATGGAATCTTGTCGGTAGAAAATTTAAGGAAAAAAATGGACAGTTGCGGCAATTTGAAACATTAGTTCTCATATCATTCTCTCCTTCGCAGAGAAGACATGAGAAGAGGCAAGATGTAGGATCAGAATATCGCAACATCAATACCTTTGAGAAATCTTTATACGACACATTGCGAAGATATCGCAGACTGGTTACAGAAATGACGCAACAAATGACGACAGCCAAAACACGAGAAAGATGTGGAGACCGAGCGAGATTTAGGAGTGTTGCGAAATCTAACACTTGTATACTTGCGAGAATATCGCAAGTCAGATCCTAAAATAAAGGACAACTTAGCTGTCACCCACTATGTAATATCCTATATAAAGAGCCGAGCAGGCTTAAGAGAGGAGAGAGATCTTTTGAGAATGGAGGGAAAGTTTTGAGGAGAGAGAAAGTCTAGAGCAATAGTTGTATTTTTGATCTCATTTCTTCTTTGTAAAATTCTTTAACTCAATTAATAAAAAGTGTGATTGTTGATCTTAAAGATGGGTTGATTATTATGAATTCTTGTGAGGGATGTATTGTAGGATTTCCTGCAACTATAATTATGGCGATGTATTATCTACAAAGTTTAATGGTTAAGCAATAAACCTCGTATTGTATTCCTTAATACTATGTCTATCTAGAGTTCAAATATGCTTCGTAGTTTTTTTTTCCAATATGCACGACTTGAAAGATACGTTAGGGAATGAAACAGTTCAAGTCAAATATCACTAACCTCAAGTGGAAGGATGATTGTTGTCGTTGTAGCTCCTTGCTTCTTCACATCTTCAAGTCTTCGCAATACTTGTAAAGTCTCATATCCTAATACTTTCAAGCTAACCTATACGAAGTTGACTCTAGTACATAATCAAGCGACTCTTAACATGAGTTTTGATTCACTAAAATATGACAACCAAACTTGACATACCAACGCTTGGTGGGTTCAACCGAGCTATGCTCTAACATAAAAAATTTGTTTGCTTGAAGTACAATTTGTTGTTACTCTGCAGGTGACAAAAACATTTCTCAATAGTCCAATTGCTAACAGAAGAGAAGTATACACTCCATGTGTTATCTGAGTAAATCCAATGCCTGTTGTGCTTTATTGTGCTGATCAAGTTGCTGCTGTTGACTACTAACGAACCTTGGGAGGGCGACCTGTCAATGAGCCATAAGACAAAAGGAGAACATATATGCATAGAGATATGATTATTGTTCCCGTGAGTCCTAGTTAAGGTAAGAGATTCTAGGTGTAGATTCCGCCAAGGGGTGACATACCTAAAGTTTATAGCATGCATATGGTGATTAAAAGTAATTTGCTGATGACTCTTAAGTGCTAGAAAACTAGCATCTTTAAAGGGATGCTTATAGTCATTATCATGAGAAGCATTAGTGATATAGTGAGTAGGGGTTGAGAAGGTACTGAGCCAAGATAAGTGTTGTTGTTCATTTTCCTTGTAGGCTAGCTTTAGGATCGCCAATGATGAAACATCATGCCAATCAGCTAATGAGTTAGCTCCAGACAGACCATTTAACTTCTGAGTCGTGAGCGTGCAGGTGATACGTGTGAAGGTCCAGTCAGTTTTGTAAACCGAACTCTTTCTTGTGCCAAGTGTAGTATCAGCCAGCCTCCACCCACCATCTGTCAAGGAAAGTAAGCGGTTGGTAATTAGTAAAACATATGAGGAGTAATTCCTCTTAGGCTGTAGGTAATGATATTCTAGTTGCGGGAAATTTGAAACGAAAAGGTAGGGATTGTTGAGGAAGGAAGGGAGTTCTCTTTGGGAAACACTGACAATTAATGGTGAAGCGACCCAATACCAGCAAATGTGTTCCTTTATAAAGACATGTTCAATTGCCGGTGAGGGTTTTAAACTGTGTTCCTCCTTTACATCTTCAATCGAACTTCTTTTAGAGTTGCAGACCTTTAATCTTTCTCCATGGCTGATGATGGGAAGAAATTGGACCGGAAGGGCAAGCAGAAGATGTTGGAGGTTGATATTGAGCCTCGAATTCATTGGTATCCGTATGAAAACCGTGTGTAGATCGATCGCCTTATGGTATTGCTTATCCCCAAGGTTGTGAATCTCCCAGTTTCAAGGAAAGTTTTTCCTGGTACTTGGATGATTTGCAGTATAATGTAGATGTGAAGATTGAAGAGTGTTTGCAACAAGATGGACCACCAGGGATTATTCATGAGTTGTTGGTAGATTCTCCGGTTGAACGTTTGGTTTAATTTTTCAATCAGCCAAAGCCCGCTCCAATCAATCAAGATACCAGTAATCCGTTTCAATCAAGTATGAGGATATGAGAGAGGTGGGAATAGTCAGCAAACCAATGACGAGGATGGTGAAACTAGCAATCCTCCTGGAAAATAGGCGCATGGAGATGTTGAAATGTCTGATGTGGTTGGATCGGAAACTGCATCCCCAACTATTAAGCCTCGTCGGTCTGGATCTGATGATGATGACTAAATTTTGTATGCTTATTATCCAAGGTATGGGCCATTCCAAGTGCATGAGGGTGTTTCCATTGTTGCTGATCGGTTCCTTGTCTCGGGCTCGAGTAGGATTGGATTTCAATCCATCACTCTCCCTGCTGATGCTAGGTTTATGGTTCGTCAGTTGGCTGCATGACCTTGGCGGTATGATGAGCCCATACGGTTTCCAGTGATGGATGCCCTTTGTCCCGCAACAGGTAGGATTGGTCGAGCTATTTGTGTCGGAAAGCCACAACCCGCTACCGATCCTGCTACCGATCTGTTTCAGCCGGGAAACGGTTCTGTCAATGGAGTACCAACAACTGTTGAACCAGAGCAATCTAATCAGGAGATGGGAGCTGAACCAGATCAAGGCTTTCCTAATGGTGTACAACATACTCCCCCACCAGTATTTCGCACTCCACTGCCGTCTGTGCGAATGACTCGTAGCCGGACTCGTAGTGTCATCCAGGGGACTCGGAGCAAGACTCGCCATCAGAAGAAATAAGTAAGTTTGGTTATCCTCCTTATCCGATTCCTGCAATCTTATGGGTGAAATAGTTATTTTGAAATTGGTGGTTGGATAGAGAAGGGGGTGGTATGTTGTTTGCTTTCTGTTTAAGTTATTTTGGATAATTTGGGTACTGTTTAGATGTTGAATTGTGAAGGGATAATTGTAATGTTTGTGTGTGGTTGAATCGTTGTTTGTTGGATTTGATTTATCATTTATGAGTTGTGGGTAATGTTGTTTGGTAATTAACTGATCAGAGTTCATGGAAATGCTGATTTTGGTATCCAAACAAATATGTTTAAGTACAAATGTGAACTGGGTGATCAGATGAATAAGTAAGTGGTAGTGTTTAGAAATTTGATAGTAGGGTTGGGAATTGAAATAGTACTCAGGGTTTCTAGTAATGGTAATGGTACTTTTGAAATTAGTTCTAGATTGAGGAGTTCTAGCTAACAGATAGTTAGAATCATCCAGTAAACTTCTGAGATTCTAGTTGAGGCTGTTAGGATTGATGATTATGGTAATTGAGGGGATTGTGAGGCACTTCATATCTGTAATATCTGTAATATTTGTGATACCTGTAATTTCTGAGGATTCTGTGATTGATGAGGTGCCTGTGAGATTTCCAAAGGATGACTTTATGCAGTTGCAGTAGCATTGGTGATTTAGGTTAGTATAGTCCATAGAATGAAGAAGAAAAAACTAGTAAGTGAGAGGGTTCATGGATAACAAAGAAGAATAAAAAATCAGAGGAGAGAATCTGGCAGAGCGGCAGGGAAATTTCGGTGAAAAAATACCGTTATGACACTAGAAGAGAGGGATAACGGCTAGAAATTGCCGGAGCAGGAAGGGATCAGGTGGCTGGAGAGAGAAGTATGACACTAGAAGACAGGGATAACAGCTAGAAATTGCCGGAGCAGGAAGGGATCAGATGGCCGGAGAGAGAAGAGTCAGGTGAAGTGGAGAGAGAAGGAATCATACAACATAGGGAGATTTTGGAATAGGAAGATTTTTCATCAAACGTAAATAGTAAGCAAGGATATGTTTATTAAATATACACAAAATGCCAATGCTCGGAAGCCTCGTGTACTACATCCTTAAACCTTAATGAAACGCAACAAAATTTTAGGCCAGATAGAGGACTCGTCATTTATCTACTTTGGAAGTTAAGAGTTTTGATGGCAGCGGCAAAGATGAAGGCAAACATTACGGTAATGCCAACAATAACAACTGCAACCACTGTCTGGAAGTCACGATCGAATCCAAAATAATCCTTCATGAAAAATTCTACCGTCACGCCTGTATCAACCATGGAAGTTTGAATGTCCCCAAACTGTGAGACAGCCAATCCATATAAGGTCCATGCAACAGGGCATACCCAGTAGTACCACCTCCACCAAATTGGAATTTTCTGTAATCAGTCACAAAAGAAAAACATTAGAGAGTAAGCTGAAAATAATAGACTTTGTAGTTTTTAGAAAATCAATATCCATGTCTAGCTATTAGTGTAACTTACCGTCCGTGGGACTACAAATCCTGCAAAGAGATTCCATAAACCGTAAAAAGTAGCACTAATAATGGCAGCAATGGTTTCGTTTGGTGTCACTGCCACGGTCATCATTCCATAGAACGTATAATAACACAGCGTGAAGAACATATAGAAGAGATACCAGAAGAACTTTGCGACTGTCCATTCAAATCCGATCATGGCATACACTATAACTCCGTAGACCAAAGACTGAATCAAGATATATGGAATCTCAATTACTACCTGCAATGATAAGAGAAGATTTCAATGACCACTAAAACAAGTATACCCAGTTACATATATCAGAAATATCATTAACGAATATAAAAAATTACCTGTCCAAAGGCGTACGGCAAGGCGGAGTACATTCCAGCAGCTCTTTCTCTGTAAAAGACTGTTCGCTCCACAGCAACAACTGGTTGCACAGAAGAGGCATTTTGAATTCCGAGAAAGAGAACAGCAAGATACATAGAACCCATAGCATTAAACAGGTCTTGTCTTTGTGACCTGTAATTTTAGAAACAATGGAGGACATTAATTCATTAAAGAAATTGTATCATGAGAAGAAAGCTGTAAAAATTAGATGTACTTAAAATATTTATATGACTTACGTCTTAGTACCAAGATCCCAGAAAATTGTACCAAACATCAGTGCTATGAATATCGTAAAGTAAAATCTCAATGCCGTGTATGGAGGATTTCGCCAGTAAGACCAATATTGTTTCCATAGGCAAGCCGTGCATTGAATGAAGAATGATCTCGAGTACATGGTCGGGAAGTACAAGTCCTTTGTACCAGGAGGTGCGGCACTTAGTTCTTTGATGAGCTCTTTGTTTCTCTTGTATAGATCCGAGCTTCTGTATATATCAGCGAAGTCAACCCCTAGACCACCTTCTTGTCCTATGGAAGTCACCTCCAGCATCCACGTTGCCGGATTATAACCTTTTTTGATTTTACTGACTCCTTCAATTCCCTGATTGGATCCAAACTTTATTTGTCAGTAGTGTATTTCATCAGATAAGTAAAAGCAAGAAACTAGAATTGTCTGTTTTTAGTATTTTAACATTCTTAAAGCTTTACCTCAAAATAGCGGATCAGGTGGCAAGAATGGCGCCCCAGTGGTCCGACGTAAATTTCTTGTCCTCCTCTCTTCATTAGGAACAGCTCATCGAAGGATTCAAATATGTCAATGCTAGGCTGATGGATAGTACATACAACAGTTCTTCCTGTGTCCACAGTATTCCTCACTGCTCTCATCACAATCGCTGCTGCCCTTGCATCTAGGCCAGATGTTGGTTCATCCATAAATATAATGGACGGGTTCGCAACTAACTCCACAGCGATGGTTAATCGTTTTCTCTGCTCAGTTGATAGTCCATTCACACCAGGAAGCCCAACTAGTGCTCCCCGCAGTGAAGTCAGCTCGACAAGCTCCATTACCTCCTCAACGAACATCTACAGTCAATAATAACGGATTTTAAATTATTTTTGTTTATCAAAATGATTGTCATAATATTTATTTTTTTTGTAATTTGACCGATTGGAATTTAAATATCACACTACAAACCTTTCTTGTTTCAGGTTGGACTTCCTCGGGTAACCGAAGCCAAGCAGAATAGAGAATGGACTCATAGACTGTGACATGTGGAGAATGTATATCGTTCTGCTCGCAGTATCCTGATATGCGAGCAAATGTCTCTTGCTTTTTCGGATAACCAGATATCATGATGTTTCCATCGATATGTCCACCAGTTTTTCTTCCCGCCAAAACATCCATAAGAGTAGTCTTACCCGCACCACTAACACCCATTAAAGCTGTAAGAACTCCTGGCCTAAAAGCTCCACTAATACCTTTTAGAAGCTTCAGTCGATCTTCAGTGACTCCTTCAGTTTTCATTTCCTGGGTAAACATAATAAAACTTTCTAAGCTTAAAATGTTTGAGTCGGGATCAATGGTCACTTCCTTTCATGATAAAACTAATGTATAACTTTATGAATGTTGTACTTACCACTGGCATGTCGACAGAATACTTAATTTCATCAAAAGTGATAGAAAGAGGTTGAAATGGAAGAACCATTCCACGTTTTTTGCTTCTGTCAACCTCATTGATAGGGTTCATCCTTGTTGATGATGGTGTCGATGAGATACTTTTATTAATATACTCAGTCCTTTCTGCAGTTATATTTACTTAAACTTAACTATACAACATTAAACCATAGATGAAGTAAGCCAAGAGAAAATTGCTACATCATAATCACCTCCAGAATTACGACTAGTAATTGAGCTCTTTCTCCTGGAGGTTGACTCCATCTCTTCTCCGGTTTTATTAGATGATGAATCATCAGCTATGATTATTGGGGAGTTTTTAGATGCTGCATTAATTTGACTGCACGATTAGAAAATGTTACCTCAGTTATAACTTCTGAAAGCGTAGGAAGATACTCACGATTGAGATAAGTAAGAGCCAAAGTGAAAACCAGGTTGAATAGGATGACATATCCAAGCAACGCCCCAACTCCAATCCAATACCAAGATGGATCTGCATAGAATCCACGAGATTTGATAACTGTCTCACCTAGTGTCTCATTCATACCAGGAAGAACCTACAAAACAGTGATTAGTTAGTTCTGAGCCGAGGAAAATTCAGTTAGGATATTTTCTTCCTGGAGAATCTATTTGAAACTTTAATGCTTACTTTCTTCCATTGATCCCCATAAAACTCGTTTACGAGTACTGCATTCGTCCCATACATTAAGGGAGACATCCAGTATCCCCAGATCCACCAGCTTTTCACATTATCTGCAGCATAGAAAGAAAAATATCCATAACTTGATAGTAACAATAAAAAAACTAAAGAAACTGAAAGTATTTAGTTAGATTTAGAATGATTACTTCGAGACAAAATGAATCCCCCAAGGGCCAATACAATAAGTAACACGAAAGAGCCAATAGTGTTTGCAACTATCATATTTCTTCCTACTGCTGCTGCTGACCGGAAAAGTCCTGCAGCCATCTGGTTTACAAATAGGAGTAGTAAGAACTGTCTAAGCAACCTACATAAAGAAAATTTGGATTTTCATTTTCACGAATTGTAAAATGCGAAATAAATATCGGATGCTTATTGTACAAATCTAATACCTCTCGATATTTGGATCAAATCCAATGACGTAGTAAGTCATGAACACCCAGACACCAACTTCTACAAATGTGACAGGAATTTTGAGGATCCATGTAGGAAGAGAATATGCCCATGCAGGATAAAAGAGCAGATCTCTCTGCTTGTAAAACACGGGAAGCTTAACCACAGCCATCGCAAGCTCCGAGAATCCATTAAACGTAATCATCACAAGAGTGAAAAACAAAGCTCCCACATATATCCCACCATCAACAACATCATCTCTTTTCAATTTAGTGCGCAGAAAGAGTGTCATGGTAACAAATGCAATAAATATAAGCTGGAACAACTTGAAGATATAAACGAAGGAATTCCTTTTCATTAACAAGTATTCTCTCGAGGCACAAGCTTTTAGAAGTTCAGTTTTGCTAACTCCATATTGCGCAATGGTTAAAGCAGCTGGGTGGCTCTGCGTTTTGTTAAAAGGAGTCGTAAGTTCTTCTCTTATTTTTCGACCAACATGGAACGACTGAAAAGCCTGTGTGAAATCATTAACTGTGATGAAAGAGTACTGCTCGTCTTTACGAGCCCAATACTGTTGCTGGTCTTTCTTTGATGTTACCTGTAACGCAATTGAATCGAAAACTTTAAGGGGGTGCACAAGAAGAATTCAACTTGCAGTATTTAAGCAAATAGATAAGTAATAGATAGATAGAGAAGAAATTCACTTCTTGCAAGAAATCTGCAACTCCTTTCCTTTCCGGACATTTGAATCCCACGGACTCAAAAAATTCAAGCACATGTTCACGCGGACCTTGATAAACGATTTTTCCATCAGAGAGGAGAATAATGTCGTCGAAGAGATTGTAAGTTTCTGGTGCCGGTTGTAGAAGAGATATTACAGCAGTGCTATTCATAATATGGACTGTCTGTCTAAGTGAATTCACTATTTGAAACGTAGTCGAACTGTCTAGACCTGTAGATATCTCATCCATGAACAACGCCCTTGCTGGCCCGACCAACATTTCCCCTATCAAGTTGGAATAAAATTTCAGCTTAGCAATCATTCACGAAAACTAGCTACATCTTACTGTTGATATAAGACTATGGGGTAATAGTTGCTCTACCTGTTGTTACACGTTTCTTTTGTCCACCAGAGATACCTCTCAACATTTCATCGCCCACGAGAGTATCAGCACAAATATCCAACCCCAGAATCTAAAATTTAACGCAAAACGTATTAGTAACTAAACTCATCAAGCTTCGTAAACTTAGATGGTTTTGCAGTGATAAGATGATGTACCTTTAAAACGTAGTCTGTAACTACACTAGCTTCTTGACCATCTATTGCTGCTGCCTATAAAAATCATTGGATAACATCGAGCTTAGAGCGAAATCCATGAACTTAAAAATTAATTTTTGCTTGATCGGATGAATTTCATCAACTATACAACTTTTTTAAGATAGTTCTGCAAGGAAAAATATCTCTATACCTTCATGTAGACATCAATATCTGGATCAGGCTTAATGTTTGCAGCCTTTTCTCTTCTTGCAAGTTCTGCCAACATATCTGTTCATGTTCCAAAATTAATTATGTCCAGATTCGCTAAAAACTGCATCAATCATTTATTAATGGACACACAACACAGTACAATTCAGCTTTTCTCACCATAACCAGTTCCTGCACCTTGACATCGAGCCGAGAAAGCCAAGGTTTCTCTGACAGTCATTTCACCAATATGAAGATCATATTGACTGATATATGCAGATGTTCTTTGTGGAACAAATTCATTCATTCCATGACCATTATAAGTTACTCTCCCTGACACCTTAAGATCTTTATCAAGCTTTCCTGCCAAAGCCAAGAGCATAGTAGTCTTTCCAGAACTGGGTGGCCCTAAAAGCAGTGTCATCCTATATAAAAATTCCAAATCAACAAAATCAGAACAAAGAATTTTCATTTCTCTGAAAATGATTTGAGTAGAAGCAAAAGCATGGATAATTTACCTGTTAGGTTTGATGATTCCACTAACATCATTAAGAATTGAAAATGGTTTCTTTCTATTTGGAAGAATATGGAGAAAACTCAAACATCCCTGCAAATGAACACAATCAATTCTTCAAATATGGAATAGGAATCGAAATGCAACCTTGCTATTTACACAAAACGAAAAAAATTGAGTGCGAAAAATTTGAAATTTACAGTAGAAATTTAGAACTGAATCACACTGCCGCCGTCAACACGGAAGATTTATGCCTTGAGATTTCATCAGCATTTAGAGAAATACACAGAATAATCAACAAAACCTAATCAATTTAGATGGATCACTACTATTACTACTGAAATCCTCAAAACCCAAACTTCTTAAACCCAAAATTCACAGTAAATTCTCGGATCACCAAATATAAAAATCAATACTCTTAGATGTTATTCAAAATCCAGAACGAAATCCCCTAACTTGATGATGTGGGCTGTAGTAATCTATCTAAATTGATTAGGTTTTATGAAAATCTTTAGATTTTATTCAAACCCAGAACTTAGAAATCCCCATGGTTACATTTTGAATTACTGGAAGAACATATGAGAAATACAAAAAAAAAAAAAAAAATGGAGATTTTTTAAGAGAAAGAGCAGAGAAATAAGGTTAGAAAAACCATGGAGATAAAAACTTCACAATGGGTTTTGGACAGCTGCCTAGTCAGTGTGGTTAAAATTTAAAAATATTCAAAAAGAAATGCGACATCTGGCTGCCATGCATACCTCAACAGCATTGACCGTAGAGTTCAGAAGTGTTGGTAAAGATCTTCCTTGTCCATACGATTCCGCATCTATACTTAGATTTTCATATCTTACTTCAATTGTTGGAAGATCAAGTCCCACTCTGTTGCACACAATCAGAAAAACAGAAGAAAATGTTTAAACTTCATCAGAAAACAGAGAGATGGGTAGAGTTACTGAGTTATTAGTTACCTATCGATTCGATTCTTAAGTTTTGTCAAGAACTTCTCATTATCTTCTTCAGCAACTCTTAATAATCTCTCAATCAATTGTTTTTTCTCTTGAAACCCAAGATTCTGAATATCGATTTCTTTAGTTTCTACACCATCAGTTAGAATCCCTTTTCTTATACGATTATAAGTTGGTAGTTTCTCTAAAGCAGCCCATTTTAATGCCTCTTCATCATTTTCATCTCTAGTTGATCTTGAGAATATTACTTCAGCAGAATTGTTTCTCCAAACTGATGAATTTCTTCTTAAACTTGCTACTTTATATATTTCACCATGATCCATTTATAACCATAAACCAAAACTGCGAAACCCACTCTGGGTTTTCTTCTTCTTCTTCCTCCTGGTGTGGAGTTTCTTATATATTGAGAGTGTTTTGGAAAGAATAAGACGTATCTATCTATCTATCTATCTATATATATATATATAGATTGTTGAGCTTTATGAGATTGAGACAAAACGTGAGTGTTGAGAAGATGATAAAAATTAGTCTTTTGTTGTTGAAAAATGAAATGGTATCAGTCAATAAATAGATACAAGAAGAATCATGACTAAGAATGGTATTATGTATCTTGTATACACTTTGTTTGACGATCTGAAATTTCTTTTCTGTTTTACTAGATTGCGTGTTTTCATGATTTCGCATGCAGATACGACTGTTTTCAGCTAAGCAACAAAAAAATTAGTTGGGAGCTCTAGGGTAAATCCACCTGCATGTTCTATCAGTGGGTTACCCTTGCAAGGCCATATGGAGCGTCAGAACAAAAGTCAAGTATCCGTGGGTGTCATGCATGCATGCGAGAACAAAGATCCAAGTATCCGCTGAAGGAATGTTGAGATTATTAGTCCCACATTGTTGGACAATCTAAGATCCAGCGGTTTATAATCTCTTAGGGCCTCTCCACTCATTGCCAATTGGTTTTGAGTTGGATGCCCGTATTCTATTATGGTATCGTAGTCAAGCTATTTGTGTCGAGTCGATTGACCGCACCTTTACTCGCGTCACCCGATTTAATTGTCCACGTGTTTGTAAGACCCTTGGAGGCTACACGTGAGGGGGCGTGTTGAGATTATTAGTCCCACATGGTTGGGTTATTTAAGATCCTGCGGTTTATAATCTATCAGGGCCTCTCCACTCATTGCCAATTGGTTTTGAGTTGGATGCCCGTATTCTAATATGGTATCGTAGGCGGCTATTTGTGTCGAGTCGGTTGACCGCACCTTTACTCGCGTCACCCGATTTAATTGTCCACGTGTTTGTAAGACCCGCCGAGGCTATACGTGAGGGCGTATTGAGATTATTAGTCCCACATGGTTGGGTTATTTAAGATCCTGCGGTTTATAATCTATTAGGGCCTCTCCACTCATTGCCAATTGGGTTTGAGTTGGATGCCCGTATTCTAATATCCAACAAGGCTAAACGTGTTAGACCCAACAAGGCTAAACGTGAGGGGGCGTGTTGAGATTATTAGTCCCACATGGTTGGGTTATTTAAGATCCTGCGGTTTATAATCTATTAGGGCCTCTCCATTCATTGCCAATTGGGTTTGAGTTGGATGCCCGTATTCTAATATCCAACAAGGCTAAACGTGTTAGACCCAACAAGGCTAAACGTGAGGGGGCGTGTTGAGATTATTAGTTCCACATTGTTGGACAATCTAAGATCCAGGCGGTTTATAATCTCTTAGGGCCTCTCCACTCATTGCCAATTGGTTTTGAGTTGGATGCCTGTATTCTATTAAGGAATCCAGTTGGGGTGAATGGTTTAAAGTTCTAAATCAACATATGATGAGTTGCTATTTTATTTTGGTTTAGTTGTCCGTTAAGGCAAATTTGGGTTACGAGCGAAGCCCACAATCATATTGAAGATTGCAGGTCACATGACAAATTTTAAGCCGCGGCAGGTCATATGTATATTTTGTAACATTGAGACAGATTTCTTAATAAATTTTGGATCACCGAAGTAAATGGGGTCAAGATGTAAATTCAATTCACGACGCATGTCGCCTTGGAGAAATTTTTGTCATACACAATGGTTTTGCAAAACTTTTGTTATGGCAAAATTTTGGAGTTGAGGTGCAACTCTTTGGGAAGTTATGGGTCATTGTACACGGTATAGAATATACGAGTGCGAGATATAAGTAGGTGCGAGACTAGTTCCTAGAAGTAGAACATAATTTTCCACAATGATATCACTGAGTCCTTTCATTGGGAAAGGACCCCTATTTATAGTTATTTCCTCAAATGGGGATGTCAGGTGTGTGTCCTTTCCTACCTTGCCTTATCTTGCTATTGCCTCTTCTGACTGTACAATTGTACTTTAAATTCTTCTAGAAGATTCGTCCTTCACGACTTCTGCACGTGCTCTCGAATGCTGTGAGGTACAACCTTCTAGGATATGGGGAGGATCTGGTGTCTTCCTTGGCATGGGACACTGTTTCATGCTCTCTTTTGGATATGGGGAGGCCGCACTCCTTCATTGGTATCTTTTCAGGTATCTACATTAAGTCCCCTGACTGTTTGGGCGAGGCATTTAGCCTTCTCAACAGTCTATTGCTTCTCTTTGGTGTTTTTCTTAGGCGGCCCTCCTTAGGCTTGCGGCTTTCTTGGCAAGTCCCCTAGTATAGCATATCTTCGACTTACTGCTCGGGCAGGGCGTTAGCCTCTTTGACAATTCGGCTATTCCTCCCATGCGACTTTTATGAGTAACCCGCCTTGGATACTTGCGCCTTTCTGCAAGTCCCCTTGTCCTTGTATCTTTTGGAGACTTGCTCCTTGTAAGTCCCCTTGTTCCTATGCTCCTTGGGGACTTGCTCTTTGCAAGTCCCCTTGCCTTGCTCAGCTTTAACCATGTGTACTTCTAGCCTCTTCATATTACTTTCTTCGTGTCACCTTTGGGCTTCTTGGCATGACACGTGTCGCTTTCTCGACTCATGGGATAGTTGAGGCGGTTATTGTCAACGGTTACCACTTAGGGCTTACGTCTTTTCGAATTCCGTCACGTCGTTTCAATTACCCTCAGTTACGTCTTTTCCTCACTTATAAATACTGGTCCTAGTCTTTCTTTCTTTCTTCAAGTGCTCTCTTCTCTTCTCTCCTTTATTCTTCTCTCCTTATTAATCTTTGAGGCGGTACTGTGTTTTTTTCACCTCTTTCTCCATGAGAGACAACGAGAGCCCAACAGCTGAAAGTTCCCTTGGCGACGGAAGTGCTGAGGATGAGGAGGCGCCTCACATAAACCCATATTATCAGAAGAAGAACGAGTTTTTCCTCCTGGGAAGGACAAGAACTGGGCGACTATTTTGGCCAAACAGGACTCCGCCAAGAAGCTTAGGCGGAGTTCCGCCCCTACAGTTTCTGTCGCCTCTTTTTTAGACGATGGTTTCCTTCGTACGGTTAGCAAGCCAACTTCTTTCGATCCTCCTGTCGTGAACGAAGAAGTTAGTGAATGGTTGTTGGCGAGGGAGGTCGAGATGCCGCCTCTCCTTCCTATTAAAGATCTTCCGCGTATCCGCCTTTCTCGTGGCGACTTCATACTTCCCAAGATAGATTTCCTTTCTCGAGAGAACTCTTGTCCTGAATGGCGCCCATGGATAGATTATATGCTCTCGATCCCCTATTGTAGAGATACACTCATCGAGTTAGGATTGATGGAAGCGCTTTCTTCATCCCGATATATGCATCTTACTAGAAATAACCTGTACACGGTTCGCCTATCTCTGAGGTGGATCCCACTGGTTCACACATGTTTCTTCGCCCGGGGGGCGTCGCCCACACTAGATGATGTGGTGTCTTTGACCGGCCTTCCCCTTCATGGAAGTCATGATTTTAAGGATGTGTCTGGCAGTTTATTTGATGCTGGTAATCTCATACTGCACTTTTTAAATCAAGCACGCACTGACTCAAGAAAACGGATCGCCGAAGCAGACGTGCCTCCTGAGTCTCAGGCTCTCCCTGAGTCATCCAAGAAAGGCACTGGGAGAACTTCACCTAGAAAGGGAAAAGAGGTACTCTCTACTTAGGAAGCCGAGACTCCTGTGATTTCTCGGGAACCAGCCAAGCGAGCTACTTTGAACTTGTGGGTCAAGATGTGGGCACCTAAGTTGGTAGGCGAATCTGGCTGGGAGCGTCCTTCTCCTCCTGCTGGGTCTACTGAGCGAACCGAGTTAGCCGCCTTCTTATCTTATTGGTTGTCTCATAAGGTCTTTGAACATTCCCCTACTAATGCGTTGAGGAACGAGTCGATGGTCATGGCGGTACTCATGTCACGCAGCATTTCATTCCCATTGGCGCCCATGTTCTTAGGCGGGTTATATCATCATTTGGATTTGTTGGTGAGTGATATCCAGAAAGCCAATGATGCCTCTTTCACAGTTGAAACGTATCTTCCCGCCAACTTTATGCAGATGTGGGGATGGGAGCACTATCGCCGGTACAGGTCAGAGGTGAAGGACTTGGAGCTTGAAGGGGAACGAATCGTTACTGCAGAGGATGGTACCGAAAGCACCGAATCCTACCCCATTTCTTATCCTAGGACCGCTTTGTATGAGAAGGCGGTCGCCAAACAGTCTGTTCGTTTGGCGCCTTTGTTAGACCATTTAAATGAGTTTAACTTTCGCCCATATGATGATAATGAGTGCGGGGAGGCTTCCCATCGGTTTGTATCACTCTTTCCTGAAGATTTCGTGGATACCGCCTTAGACCCCCCTGCTTTTGATGCTTGTAATTTTGTGGCCGCCGTGACACTAGGATACCTTCCGGGTTTTTACAAGGGAGAATATTTTGCTGAAGCTTATAATCTAAATCGTATTGCTCGCCAGGCAGGCTTTGATCAAGGGACCGACTCTTATCTCACGCCCTCATGCTCGTCAGACCCACTATTGGTAGAGCAAAGCTTTATGCGTTTTGTTTTCAAAGACGACAGGCCACGGTTTTGTCGTCCGCCTTTCAATCCTTTAAAGGTCCCTCAACTTGGTAGGAAATTGAAGGTTACCCACGATTGGTACTTATATTGGCTAAGCGAGATGGAAAACTTGCATCATGCCTTGGAGGCTGATTGTGTGATGGTTCACCCGCCAGACATAGAAGAGCTTTATCGTTTAGGGAGTACCAGTTTGCCTACGGAAGTTATGCGTTCTCGCGGACTGGCTTCTGGAGCCAACAACAGGCGTGCTGAGGTCCCTCCTTCTCAAGACAAAGGGAAAAGGAAGCCGCCTTCTTCATCAAAGATTAAGAATTTCGTTCGTAACCTTTGTGGGTCTCTGCCTCAAGAGAACAAGGTATTTCTTGTCTCATTTTTCTCTTTCATTGTTTCCTTCTTCCCTGGGCGCTCATAGTGTTATATTTTAGTCGAATATCCCCCCGCACGGTTCATTAAAATACTTTGCTCACGAATGGTTCGGAATTAACGTGAAGGAAATGCCACCGAGATTTGTTGAGAGGAAGCAGCGTCGCGATGCTGGTATAGTTCATATTCCGCGTTTCCCTGAATCTCCTCCTCGACATTCGTTCTCGGACAAGGCCGCGGCTTTCCTCAAGAGGCGACCTTCAAAGGGTCACTCGTCACAGCAGGTTGTTGGCGCTAGCTCAACCGGATTTCTCAACAGGGACCATCAGGTATTTTGTTCATTGATTAGACACGTGTTCGTTTCTTATCTCTTACCACATTAATTAGTACATTATCTTATATATATGCATAGAGAGTCCTGGGGGGAAAGGAGTGTTGGCTTCCTTTTGAATTTTCTTACTCTCTTTCTTCTTAGGTTTTATTAGGGCGAAGAGACCGTCGGGCCGCTACTTCAGACGCTTCCGTCGGAAGTTCTTCTTCTTCGGTTTCTACTACAGATCATCAAGGCGCCGTGCATTCTTCTCTCGTAAGTATTTACTTAGGTTTATTATTTCACTACATATTCATATTATTATCGTCATTATTATTATTATTATTTTATATATTGTGGGCGTCATTACTCGCCTTGTTCTTTTCGCCTATGACATCCGTGTGTTTTGGTAAATTTTTTCAGGCTATGGGAAAGCAGGATCGTTCTGATACCAGGGATGGTCATGATAGGGTGAAGAGGACCAAACCCATAGCGAGCATCGACGTCAATTGGCGGCGCCTCAGCAGGTTGTTCCGCCTATTCTCCCAATCGATGAGCGTGCAGCCTCGCCTATCTTCATTTTTTTGAATAAACCCATGGAGCAAAGCCTTGTACGGGATGGGGAGAACTATGTGTCAGTATTTGGATTCTGGGTGGCCCCTCGCTATGAGCCATTATATACTCAAGTGGAGACACATCACGGTCATATTGCTTCGGACGCAGTCTTTCCTGACGCCAACCTCCTCGTGTCTCATACTCTGACTGTTCAGGATGTAGTGGGCGAGATGGTGGATGTTGGTGATCATCCTTCTGCTATTCAGTTACAAAACTGGCGTCGGACAATCACTAACGCTTCTAACATGCGGTTCAACATTGGATGGCTGGATGCACTTTGGCAGGAGGCCGATACAAGGGCGAATGCCCGTCGATCTCAGTTTCCGGGCATTGTTGCTGGCCTTGAGGAAAGGGTTGCTTCTGTGAAGAGTAACTTGGAGACTTTGAAGGAAACCCAGGAACGCCTGATCAAGGAATCAAGCGAGGTTGTTGACCAGATCGCCCAGGCCAAAAGGAAGCTGGAAGATGAGGAACAATTGTTAGAGGAAGCTAAGGTGGAAATTGCCGAACAGGCTGAGTCATGAGTGTAGGATCAGAATATCGCAACACCAACGCCCTTGTGAAATCCATAAACGACAAATTGCGAAGACATCGCAGATGAGTAATATAAATGACGCAACGGATGACGAAAGCCTGAACACGAGAAAGATGTGAAGATCTAGCGAGATTTAGGAGTGTTGCGAGATTTTATATTTGTACACTTGCGAGAATGTCGCAAGTCAGATCCGAAAATAAAGGACAGATTAGCTGTCATCCACTATGTAATATCCTATATAAAGAGCCGAATAGGTGATAGGTGTAGAATACACCTAATTTACTATCTAGTAGTTTATGCTTTCTTTGCTATTTTTCGTGTAAATTATGTATTTTACGCTTGTTTTGAGTTTTATAGCTACTATGGAGTCGCACGGAGGAAAAGAAGAAGAAATCACCCAATTTAAGTAAAAGGGCAAAAAGGTCATTTTACGGGCGAACACTATCTGGAGCCCGGTCGAGGTTAAGGGCATCTTTATTTTGGAGGATTATTAAAGGCGGCTCGGTCGAGGTTAAGGGGCCGGGACACTTAGGCTAGCCCTTATCGGAAGTACCCACCTATTATAGGCACCCAAACTGGGGTGGTCTTATCCGAGGGTGTATCTAGCCATTTCGTTCCAGCCCTAAAAGAATTCACTTTACATTCATTCTTCTCATTTTGATTCACACGAGAAAACATAAAAAAAAACGACGGCAGTGAAGTAAATCGAGAGAAGCTTGTGAGGGATTTGAGTCAAATGGAGAGATCGAGAGAGGTAGGGGTTCGATTCATCGAGAAGGAGGAGGACGATACAACGATTGCTACTGATTTATGTTCTTTGTTTTTACACATGAGAAGAATGAGCGAGAGGGTTTTAGGCTGTGACGATGGGTTGGTGGTGGAATCAATCGATTCAATTCGACGAGAGGAAGAAGATGGTGCTACTTTGATTAAACTCGGATATGAGATCGGGTCTTGTTGATTGACGAGAATGAAGAGATTGAAAGAAAGGCTGCGAGAGATGGGTTACGTGAAGAAATGAGGATGATTTCAAGACTCGGGAGATGTTTATTGGATCGATTTGAAGAGAGAAATCAAGATGATATCTTCTTGAATGTATTGCTTAGATGAATGCTAGGATCTCATTACGGGAGAAGACCCAAGAACGGCACAAAATCGGCATTGAGAAAAGCTCAACAAACAGAGTAAACTCTGTTGAAATTTCTGCTCTGACGAGTCGACCCAGTGACTCATTGAACCGATCCTTACCTGCAACTCAGCTGAGTAAGACCGAGTAAGAAGCTAACTCGAGTCTGACTCCTCTCTGACTTGACCCTACGACTAACGGATTGACTGACGGTTGACCACTTTGACCGTTAGTCCTAACGGAGGACCGGACGGAATATTCCGTCGAATATTCTCTCGACGGAGAAATTTCCAGGTGTGGCGGTGGCGACGTTTTCCGACCAAATTCCGGCCACAATCCCAGTTTTCCGGCGAGCAAAATTCGAGAACTTTCTATGGACTTCTCTCATGGGTATGAAGACTTGGGCTAGGAATTGGATGGAGAATTGGACTCAAATTTGGAAAGAGAAGGTGGAAGAGTTGAGAAAAGCTTGGAATTGGAAATTGAATTGCAAAAGGAAAAGGATTCTAATCCTTGGAAGATTTGGAGAATTTTGAAGCCTATAAATAGAGAAGTTTTCTACAACTTCTAGACATATCTTTCTCTACATCTTTTACACCTCTCTACACACACATCACTTGTGTTTTTGCTTGCTTTTCTAAGATTTTTCTTTTTAATTACTTGTGTGAATTTGAAACTTCTTCTTTTAATTATTATTATTTGTGTGAATTTCAAAACATGAGTAGCTAAATTTCTTTTTGATTGAGGATGAATTCCTAGTTCTTAACATATGATTTGAGTTTTTGTTTTCAAATTCTATCTTGAAGTTTTTCACATAATTATCGCTTGTTTTTACTAATAGGAGTGATCTTAAAGACATTCATGATTGATTGATAGATTGTTTGGGTGGCCAACTAAATTGATTTGTTAATTCGATCTAAAGCTAGTGAAAGTTAGGGGATAAGTAATCGTTCTTTGACTCTTTACATAAGTAGCAAACACGAGACCTTGCGGAGGGATTCCGTGGAGCAATTGTGTGTAGAAACAACGTTAGCAAGTAGACCTTGAGCTAAGAGTCTAACTACTAATATCAACCTAAGAAATTCATAAAACCTAATGCATGAGCCAAGTTACATCTAGGTTGAGCTAATTCTAGGTGGCTTGGTGATTAGAATCCGGTAGTCGAGAACTTCCGTGTCCGGTGATATAAGGGATTTAGGGGTTTAGCACTGAGCTAGCTGCTTTACCTACGGTTGGTGATAATCTGTGACTAATAACAAGTAGAATAGAACATAACTTGATTCATTGTTTCGTAACGAAGAAGGATTCCTTGATCTTCTCTCTCTTATTGTTTTCATCTTTCAACTTTCGATTTTAATTGCTTTGTTTATTTTTATTTTGCTTTTTACACCCCCCTTTCGTGACAATTTTTACAACTAGAATCTCGTGCTCCTCGTGGGATCGAACTTGACTTCCATTATATTATTTTTAATTGAGTGGAAATTTTGAATTAATTTGATTGCACCTACGACACGCATCAAATTTTGGCGCCGTTCTTGCGGGAGCGATGGATGATTTTAGTTGTTTTTATTTTTCTTTTTACTTTATTCTTGCTTTGTTGGATTCTATTCCGTATCTAACTTAAGTTTTTGAATCTTATTTCAGGTGTCATGTATGGTGGACGAGAGCAAGCATATTACAACAATCAATACGGTTTTCAACCTCAACATTATGACAACTTCCAACCATCCTTAGGATACAATCAAAACCAATATTTTGGCTATGATAAATTTTCTACAGAACCTTATGGATATTCTCATACATATCAACAACCTTATGACGGGTATGTAAGTGGACAAACACACGGATGGAAGGATAGTTATGCATCTAACAATTTGTTTTCTAGTAATGTGCGGTGACGGAGAATTTGGAATATACTCCTCTTCATCGTGTTTTTCCTTCACTTTTTCCAAAAGAGGAGATGCCGTCTAACGGTGGTAAGCGTGTGAACGTCGGAAACTTGCACGAAATTATACAAATTGGAAGATGATGGAGACTCGGAAGAGCTTGTCGCGAGAAATTAGTAGGACTATTCATATGGAACTTAAACGACGTCGGGATAAAGGTTATGAAACCGATGAAGATTCTTATTATGGTGAGTCCGAAAATGAAGATGATTGTGTTGAAAAGGACCAACCTTTGGAGACTTTTGATGACGCTAGTGTAGATTACTCGAGCCTTGATCTTAATAATGATCAATCACCTATTCAAAAGGAAGAGCTTGAGGAAGATGCATTTATTGCTTGGAAAAAATTTCTTAGGGAAAGATGGGAGTCCGCGGAAGTGTATGAATGTTCCGACAATGAGGAAGTTATTCCAACTCCGGATCATAATAACGATCCTTCACCTATTCAAAAGGAGGAGATTGGGTGTGACTTACCTATTGTTGTAAACGAAGTAACACCCGCACAAGAAGATTTTACAATCTATACCGATGAGAATCACTTTAGTGAATGGCCCGATTCCGATGATGAGAATGTTGAAGAGATGATTATAGAGGATGAAACCACATTCATTGATTTTGTGGAAGACCCAATTGAACTTGCGAATGATTTTAATGATACCGAGACTATGGTTAAGGTAGAAAACGACGAAGAATGGTTGCAAGGTTTAATAGAGGACCACGATATACAAGAGGTAATTAATTCACTTGAATTTTTTAAGGATGAAGAGGATTCTATAATACAAGAATTTTTGAAAGGTTTGTCTAACCCTTTGCCTATTGATTCTTCTCCTTTACCTCTTATTGGTTTGAATGTATGTGCTTGAAAGTATTTTTGGATGATTTTGTTTCTAAATATCCACCATTGGAAACACTTGATGCTAACACTATGCAGGTTTGCCAAGAGGAATACATGGAAGTTCCCGAATTCTATGTTCTTTATACACTTCCGAGTGTGGACGAGAATAAGTGTGGGGAAATTTCTATCGGCGATAATTTCACTATTGTTTTCTTGTGCTAATATTTGTATGGAGTTATTGTTTTCAAAACAGGTATTATGGGTGGATCCTCAAATTTTCAGATTATTAGTATATGGGGAATGAATCTTGCAAGAGCCAAGTCGGGCCGTCGACTTTAAAACAAGCGCTTAATGGGAGGCAACCCATCGGTTTTGTATTTCTTAACTTTTTGCTTTTTGTTTTTTCTTTTTCTTGTTTCTTATCATGTTAAAATCTCCCACCTTGACTTTACTAGGAGGATTCAATTACATTGAGGACAATGTAAGGTTTAAGTGTGGGGGAGTGGTTAAGCATGTTTTTAAAACAAAAATTACAAAAAAATTAAAAAAGTTTTAAAAAAAAAAAAAAAAAAAAAGTTAAAAATTTCCAACTTTTAAAGATTTTAGAGTCACTAGCATACTTCTAGGTATGTTTACATAGAGATTTTGACCGACATAATTGAACTTGGAAATGTTAGAGAACTACATTCGGATTTCTTGTTTGTTTGAGTGTTAAATAATGGATTTAATCATGCCGGTGATGCGAATTTGGTGCAGGGAGAAGTGCGTTATTAGAGTTGCTGATCAATCATTAGTGGAGACTACCCGTATTCATATCATGTGAGGCACCGACCAGAATTCTTCCATTTACTAAAGAGCTTCTTTTGAGTGTGTGTCACCGTAAGTTAATTCCGGGTAGAATGGTGAGCTACCCAACCTCCCACCAATAAAAAGCACTACTCTTTGATCTCTTGAGTGCTAATCTTGTCAATCATGAGGGTGACGTCCATAGATGAAAGCTTCCTTCTTGTAGTTCGATTTGCAGTTAGCACCATTCTCTCTCTCGACAACAACGGATCCATAGAAACACATTCATCATCAACAAGGAACGACATCAAAATCTACAAGGAAAGTTGGAAAAGTTTAAGGTTTACAAGCAACGGAACGGAGAAAAAAAAGCAAATTTCAAATATAAGTAAAGCAACATACAAATGAGCGGATTTTTACATATATGTTGAAGACTTACACTACAATGAGGTAATTTTATATCCAAGTATGAAGACTTATTCATGAAAGCGAAGAAAATTAAAAGGTGAGAATTTTTGAAGTTTATGATTTCAAGTTATGAAGAATCAAGCGGTAAAATACTTCTTCCACGGCCATGGTTTATTTTGTATTTAATTTCTCTTGTGAAAATAAAAAAAAAAAAAAAAATAAAAAAAATAAAAAAAATAAAAAAAAAATGAATGAAAAGAAAAAAAAAAAAAAAAGAAGAAAGAAAAAAAAAAAACAAGAGAAATTTTTGTTTTGTTAATAAGCCGTGGGGAAGGAAAATATATAAGGAAGTTTCAAGCGTCAAGGATTTTTAAGGTAAAAGAGTTACAAATTGTTAAGGATTTATGAAATTCAAGTGTTTATCATCAATAGTTGAAACCGAAGACGAAGATCAAGAAGAGGAGCGGAAGACGTTTCTATTGGATGCCGTGAGAGTGGTGTTATCTTAATTGGCAATCGGATGTGAAGGTAAGTAAGTAATCTCATCCTCGATAATATGGTTGATTTCCTTTCTTAGAGATCGTCAGAAAAATGGTTTTTCAAAATATTAAAAGATGTGGGTTTTTAAAAATATTTCGGAAGTTGTCCTTCCCACCTTTCAACGTGTCGCAGGAATTCTCTCTTCATTCCTACCTGCACACATGTGAGAACCATAAAAAAGCTATCTTTTTGAGTGCAATTATCATAAAATCTTATTTGGTGAGGCAGAAGTCGAGGCGAAATGCTTATTGATCGTTTCTCAAACACGCATTCTCTCATTATGGTGTGGTTATTTCTCACTCAACATTTAAGAACGAGAATATGTTCTTTAGTATTTCTAACTTTTTATTACTAGCATGCAGAAACTCTATGTCCTCATAACTCTTTGGATGCTTGTGACGCTTGAACGCTTTGAAGTTGTGAGTTTTTAGTATGATTTGCTCGAGGACTAGCAAAGTCTATTGTGGGGGAATTTGATAGGTGTAGAATACACCTAATTTACTATCTAGTAGTTTATGCTTTCTTTGCTATTTTTCGTGTAAATTATGTATTTTACGCTTGTTTTGAGTTTTATAGCTACTATGGAGTCGCACGGAGGAAAAGAAGAAGAAATCACCCAATTTAAGTAAAAAGGGCAAAAAGGTCATTTTACGGGCGAACACTATCTGGAGCCCAGTCGAGGTTAAGGGGCATCTTTATTTTGGAGGATTATTAAAGGCAGCTCAGTCGAGGTTAAGGGGCTGGACACTTAGGCTAGCCCTTATCGGAAGTACCCACCTATTATAGGCACCCAAACTGGGGTGGTCTTATCCAGGGGTGTATCTAGCCATTTCGTTCCAGCCCTAAAAAAGAATTCACTTTACATTCATTCTTCTCATTTTGATTCACCTGAGAAAACAAAAAAAAAAAAAACGGCGGACAATGCGTGAGTAAATCGAGAGAAGCTTGTGAGGGATTTGAGTCAAATGGAGAGATCGAGAGAGGTAGGGGTTCGATTCATCGAGAAGGAGGAGGACGATACAACGATTGCTGCGATTTGTGTTCTTTGTTTTTACACATGAGAAGAATGAGCGAGAGGGTTTTAGTCTGTGACGATGGGTTGGTGGTGGAATCAATCGATTCAATTCGACGAGAGGAAGAAGATGGTGCTACTTTGATTAAACTCGGATATGAGATCGGAGTCTTTGTTGATTGACAGAATGAAGAGATTGAAAGAAAGCTGCAGAGATGGGTTCTGTGAAGAAATGAGGATGATTTCAAGACTCAGGAGATGTTTATTGGATCGATTTGAAGAGAGAAATCAAGATGATATGCTGCTGAATGTATTGCTTAGATGAATGCTAGGATGCATTACGGAGAAGACCCAAGAACCGGCCCGAAATCGGCTGAGAAAAGCTCAACAAACGAGTAAACTCGTTGAAATTTCTGCTTTCGACGAGTCGACCCGGTGACTCATTGACCGATCCTTACCGCAACTCAATTTGAGTAAGACCGAGTAAGAAGCTAACTCGAGTCTGACTCCTCTCTGACTTGACCCGGCTGACTAACGGATTGACTGACGGTTGACCACTTTGACCGTTAGTCCTAACGGAGGACCGGACGGAATATTCCGTCGAATATTCTCTCGACGGAGAAATTTCCAGGTGGCCGGTGGCGACGTTTTCCGACCAAATTCCGGCCACAATCCCAGTTTTCCGGCGAGCAAAATTCCAGAACTTTCTATGGACTTCTCTCATGGGTATGAAGACTTGGGCTAGGAATTGGATGGAGAATTGGACTCAAATTTGGAAAGAGAAGGTGAAGAGTTGAGAAAGACTTGAAATTGGAAATTGAATTGCAAAAGGAAAAGGATTCTAATCCTTAGAAGATTTGGAGAATTTTGAAGCCTATAAATAGAGAAGTTTTCTACAACTTCTAGACATCTCTCTCTCTACACCTTTTCTACACACACAACACTTGTGTTTTTGCTTGCTTTTCTAAGATTTTTCTTTTTAATTACTTGTGTGAATTTGAAACTTCTTCTTTTAATTATTATTATTTGTGTGAATTTCAAAACATGAGTAGCTAAATTTCTTTTGATTGAGGATGAATTCCTAGTTCTTAACATATGATTTGAGTTTTTGTTTTCAAATTCTATCTTGAAGTTTTTCACATAATTATCGCTTGTTTTTACTAATAGGAGTGATCTTAAAGACATTCATGATTGATTGATAGATTGTTTGGGTGGCCAACTAAATTGATTTGTTAATTCGATCTAAAGCTAGTGAAAGTTAGGGGATAAGTAATCGTTCTTTGACTCTTTACATAAGTAGCAAACACGAGACCTTGCGGAGGGATTCCGTGGAGCAATTGTGTGTAGAAACAACGTTAGCAAGTAGACCTTGAGCTAAGAGTCTAACTACTAATATCAACCTAAGAAATTCATAAAACCTAATGCATGAGCCAAGTTACATCTAGGTTGAGCTAATTCTAGGTGGCTTGGTGATTAGAATCCGATGATCGAGAACTTAGTGTCCGGTGATATAAGGGATTTAGGGGTTTAGCACCTGCTAGCTTGCTTTACCTACGGTTGGTGATAATCTGTGACTAATAACAAGTAGAATAGAACATAACTTGATTCATTGTTTCCGTAACGAAGAAGGATTCCTTGATCTTCTCTCTCTTATTGCTTTCATCTTTCAACTTTCGATTTTAATTGCTTTGTTTATTTTTATTTTGCTTTTTACACCCCCCTTTCGTGACAATTTTTACAACTAGAATCTCGTGCTCCTCGTGGGATCGAACTTGACTTCCATTATATTATTTTTAATTGAGTGGAAATTTTGAATTAATTTGATTGCACCTACGACACGCATCAATAGGCTTAGAAGAAGGGAGATCTTTTTCGAGTGAGGATCAAGTTATTAAGAGAGAGAAAGTTTAGAGATGTTGTAAAGTTCTTTGCTTATTTTCCCTTCCCTCTTATAATATTAATGAGTTTTAATCAATAAAGAGTATAATTGTTCATCTTAAAATGACTTAATTGTATGAATTCTAGTGAGGGGTGTAGTGTGGGATTTCCTGCTACTACAGTGAGCGCCTTAGCGTTTGGGGGCCTTATTATTATTTCCCTCTTCTCTCTTTCTTGCTCCCCCCCCCTTTTTTTGAGAAAACATTTTGAAGTTTGGGTTGTGCTTCTTGTATTCTTCTCTTGAATTCTGCTCATATCTCGAGGCGTGACTTCTTTAAGTAATTTTGGTTTCAGAATATTACTGCTGGTTTAAGTATTGTTTTTTCGTGAGTGATTTAGAGTTTGATGGCTAACTATTATAGTTTAGTGATGGAAATTTCTATGTTAAGGCGCCTCGTGGGCGTTTATCCTTTGATATACCAGTATTTTGAACAAGAGCATGCGGATACGCATGGAGTGTTGATGGATGTGGAATTGCAGATAGAGAGTTTTAGGCGTGCTGGGAATAATGTCCCTGTGAGTTTATCATTAAGGCGTTCTGAGTTGAAAAGTCGCCGGGTAGCTTTCGGCTTAGAATTGATGTATGTTTCGGCCTCTCGGCACGTCATTGATGTGGCACTTGCTCGTTCTTTGGCTGAGCTCAGTCTTTGCACGCGTGTCTGAAGGTTTTAGGATTAGTGTGCCGGCAGCTTTAGGTTTGTATATATATATATATATGCGTGTATCATGTTTAGTTGTTTGTATTTTACTTAGGTTATTCTCTTTCTTCGTTTCATTCCTTGTTCTCTCTGAATGTCTACTACTCGCGCTGTAAGGGAATGGATTCTGGCGCTTCCTGCTACGCCCCAGATTCCTTGGAAGGAGGTATATGAGCAAGAGATTCGACGCCTGTGCGATATTAAGGATGAATGCGTGCAAGAATTGGAGAGGTGTGAGCGGGCTTTGGATAAGGTGCGTTTAGATTGGTCTGATTGTGCCGATACTTATTATATGGCAGAGAAGGGGATTATTTCTCAAGTCGCTCTTGGTAAAGTGGAGCATCGTTTTAGGCAAGCTGGGATTACACGGATGAACGCATATGAGGTGGTGAAAGGAGATCATGGCAGTTTGTCCATGGTGGAAGGGGAGATAGAAAAGTATCAGGCAATGTTAGCCAATCTGCAGCGTTGACTTTCAAATAGTCTGCAAGTGGGCCTTTCAGAGAATTTATGAAGAATTGTATTGTTTTTTTATTTTTATTTTTAAATAGCCCTCGGTATGATGCTTTGTTAGTTCGTTTTGCTCTCAAATCTCCTTTGGATTAGCTATGATGACTCGGGAGGAATTAATGTTGGAGATTAGTCGCCTTGAAATGATGGCCAGGGCGGCACGTATAATGTTTGAGTACTTTGTAGAAGAGAACAGACGTTGTTCACGTCTTTTGGCGAGGCTTGAATAAGAGCTACAAGAGGCTATTATCAATGTTGTACCTGCAGCGTTTCCTTTTTTGGAGCAGCGGCGATTGTGTTTTGAACAAGTAAATAGTAGTTATGACGGCTATGTGTATGCACATGTTCTTACTGGTATTCTGAAAAGTGATATTAGTGACACTCAGTTTTTGCTTGATGTAATCTTTTAGGCGGCTTTGTTATATGTGACCTTTTTTTTTTATTATAAGAATTTCGTTTCTTGATGCCTGGCTTTAATTTGTGTTTAATTATATTTATGTTAATGTTATGAATAAATGCATTATTAGGGAGCCTGGGCCATGGGAGGCGCCAGGGCCATGCCTTGGTAGGAACAAAAGTTTTCCCCCTTTTTTTTTAATCAAGATTTCTGAGAATAAAGCATTATTAGGGCGCCTGCGCCATGGGAGGCGCCAGGATCATGCCTTGGTAGGGACAAAAGTATTCCCCTCCTACTTTTTTTTATCAGGGTTTTTATGAATAAATGCATTATTAGGGCGCCCGGACCATGCCTTGGTAGGAACAAAAGTATTCCCCCTCTCTTTTTTTTATCGAGATTTCTGAGAATAAAAGCATTATTAGGGGGCCTGCGCCATGGGAGGCGCCGGGATCATGCCTTGGTAGGAACAAAAGTATTCCCTCCTCTACTTTTTTTTATCAGGATTTTTATGAATAAATGCATTATTGGGGCGGCTGGGCTATGGGAGGCGCCAGGATCATCAGATTTAAAAAGCGCTCTGATTTAGATACTCAAGTCCCATAGGGTGGATACTTGGAGGATTCATGCACTCCTCATTCTATCAAGGAGGAGGGTTTAGTCACCGGGGCCATGTTTGAGGTGGGGGGGGAGTTCTTAGGCACTCAAGTCCCATAGGGTGGGTACTTGGAGGATCTAGACACTTCTCCTTTTATCAAGGAGGAGGATTTAGTCACCCGGAGCCATGTGTGAGGCGTGGGGGTGGTTTCTTAGGCACTCAAGTCCCATAGGGTGGGTACTTAGAGGATTTTAAGCACTCCTCCTTTTATCAAGGATGAGGATTTAGTCACCCGTGGCCATGTGTGAGGCGTGGGGGGTTTCTTGGGAACTCATATCCCATGAGTGGGTACTTAGAGGATTTTAAGAACTCCTCCTTTTATCAAGGATAAGGGTTTAGTCACCCGTGGCCATGTGTAAGGTGTGGGGGGTTTCTTGGGCAGTCAAATCCAATAGAATGGGTACTTAGAGGATTTTATGCACTCCTCTTGTGCTGAAAGGAGAGGAGGATTTATGTGGATCTATATTATTCGTTATGCTGTTGCAAACTCAGAAATCAAAAACACGTATTATTCGTATTGCAAATTGCTTACATATAGAAAGTCTTTAGCCACTTTCCATTGATTTTATCATTGGGTTTTCCCTTCATGGGAGTACCGTCGGTGTGTTCGATCTTGTAGTAGCCACTCTCTGCTGCTTCAATGACTCTAAACGGGCCTTCCCAATTTGGTGCGAATTTTCCAGCGATTTCGTTTCGAGGGACGTGATATGAGATGGCAAGAACGAGGTCGCCTACGGCAAAACTTCTTGGTTTAACCTTCTGGTTGTAAGCGCGCGCCATTCGTGCACGATATTTTTCAGCATGGGCGTGTGCGATGTCTCGCTTTTCCTCGATTGTATCCAAAACTTGGAATCTTTTACTATCTTCGGCCTGGAGGCCGCTTGCTGCGATTACTCGAGCTGACGCGATGACGATTTCTGCTGGCAGGATAGCGTCCTCTCCATAGACTAGAGTGTAGGGTGCGGCCCCGGTAGAGGATCTCTTGGCAGTCGTGTATGCCCAAAGCGCCATGGGTAATTCCTCATGCCATAGTCGCTTGTTATCGTATAGGCTTCGGCTGAGTATCCGGAGCAGGATTTTATTAGTTGCCTCGGCCTGCCCATTTCCTTTAGGATAGTATGGAGTAGACGTCTTCCGCTTGATGTGGAAAGATGCCAACAAGTCCTTTACATCGATGTTAACGAAGGGCATACCGTTGTCAGATACGATGCACATTGGTATCCCAAAGCGAGTGATGATGTGCTCTTTGATGAAAGCGGCGATGGTAGCTCCAGTGATATTTTTAGTGGGATCGCCTCTACCCACTTGGTAAAACACTCTGTAGCTGTTATAATATATTTGTGTTGCTTAGAGGATTTTGGCGTGATGGGGCCGATTATATCCAATCCCCAAGTATGGAAGGGCCGGGATGCGGTGACATTATGTAGTGCAGTGTGCGGAGCGTGGATTAAGTTTCCATGAATCTGACACTGCTCGCATTTCCGAACATAGTCGGCTGTGTCGCTTTCCATTGTAGGCCAATAATACCCTGCTTCGTAGATTTGCGCAAACAATCTAGCTTTCCCTTGATGCTCGCCATCATGTGTGAGCTCCATGACCCGAAGGGCCTCCGCCTTACCAGGACATGTCAGGGTTTGGTGGCTAAAGCTTTTGCGGAATAATTTCTTATCAAGGACAAAGTATCTACCAGATTTCTTGATTAATCTAAGGGCGGTCTTCTTTTCACTTGGTAAGGTTCCATTTGTTAGGTAGTCGATATAGGGCTCTCGCCAATCTTCCTCATTCTCTTCAGCGACGCAGACTTCTGCTTCTGAGGAGCTCCTTGACAAATCACACAGTTGTCTTGGAGTGCTTTTGCTTGTTAAGCCATGTCCAGCGCAAAATCCTGCTTTCATTGGATGCGTCGATGTAGCATTATGGACGTGGCATGCCCGCACGTTTGAGAATGTATTTCCTCTAACTTTTCTTTGATTTTATCCGGTCCAAGGCATCTGCATAATCCACCACCAGTTGTAATAAAGTATAAGTCTCCCTTGAGAAGTTTATAAGTTCTGAGCGTCTTCCATGAGAGCTGCCTTTCTTCCGGCGGACGTTTTAAATCCGCTATTATCACGTGGCGCCGGTCCAGTTCTTCCATGGCAGCTCTTTCTTCTAGAGCCATGGTGAAGTCTTCTTGTTGATGGTGATGACTTCTTTATCTCCTTGTAGCATTTGCATCTTTGATGCCATTGTCGCTAACGCATCCGCATGTTTATTTACCAGACGCCCCATGTGCTCTATGACGATGTGGTCAAAATGTCGCATTAGTCTTTGAGCTTTATCTCGGTAAACTGCTAGTGTTGGTTCTTTCACATGAAAGTCACCTTCCATTTGATTCACAAGGAGCCTTGAGTCGCCCATAACCTATAAATATTTTATTCCCATTTCCAGCGCCATTTGCATCCCAATGAGGAAGCTCCCGTACTCAACAGCGTTATTGGTGCAGGGTTAGTCGAGTTTGTAGGCGTGTGGTTTGAGTTCGCCTCCTGGTGATTCAAAGACTATTCCAGCACCTCCGTGACTTCCATAAGAGGATCCGTCAAAACACATCTTCCATTTTCGAGGTGGTGTTTCTTCTGCCAAAGCGACTTCACCAGGCAAGTCAGTGTGTATTTCAGAAGTATCTGATCCTGGGAAGGCTTCCAGCAAGTCTGCGATCGCTTGACCTCTGACCCCTTGAGGTCGTATTGGCGTGAAATCGAATTCCAACAGCTGCATTGACCAACGCGCAAGTTTGCCTGATTGAATTGGCTTAGTTGCCAAGTAGACGATTGGGTTGGCCGCTACTACTACATAGCATTTATGCTTTAGGAGGTAATGGCGTATCTTCTGTGCCGCTGGGATTAATGGCAAGCATGCTTTCTCAGCGGACGTGTATCGCAACTCTGCATCTTTCAGGGTCTTGCTAAGATAATAAATATGAATGAGGTTATCTCCTCCCATGTCTTGAGAAACCAAGACCCTTATTGCGGTCTCCGCGTGTGCTAGATATAGATAAAGATGTTCCCCTATGATGGGTGGCCGTAAAATATGCGAGTGGGTAAGTCATTTCTTGATCGTTTCAAAAGCTTCTTGTTGTTCTTCCTTCCATGCGAACTTTGCATCTTTTTTGAGCATTGGGAAGAAGTGATTCAGGGTCTGCGCCAACCCTGGGATAAAGCGTCTTACATAAGAGACTTTTCCTATCAACTTTTGAAGCTCTTCTTTGTTCTTGGGCGACGGCATCGAGATGATAGCCTCGGCTTTAGCAGCATCAACTTTGATCCCTATATTAGTGACCTGATACCCCAAGAACTTGCCAGTAGTGACGCCAAACACACATTTGGCCGGATTCATCTTTAGGTTAAAATTTCGACATCTCTGGAAGACTTGACGAAGATGTTGGGCGAATTCTCCTCGCTTCTTTGCCTTGACAACAATGTCGTCTACATAGATTTCGACAATCTCATGATCCATATCGTGAAAAATTGACGTCATCGCCCGTTGATAAGTTGCGCCAGCGTTTTTCAATCCGAAAGGCATAACGACATAGTAGAAGTTTCCTATGGGTGTGGAGAACGCTGTCTTGGCGGCGTCGCCTTCTTTCATCCTAACTTGATTATAACCACTTTGTCCGTCCATGAACGCATACAACTCGTATCCACACGTCACATCCACTGTCATATCTATGTTAGGGAGAGGAAACTCATCCTTTGGACAAGCGCGGTTCAAATCTCGGAAGTACACACAGCAACGGATTGTCTCATTCTTTTTCTCCACTGGTACGATATTTGCGAGCCACGTTGGATAGTGTATAGGTTTGATGTACCCCGCCTCTAGCAGCTTCTTTACTTCATCTTTGATTTGCGCCTCGGTTTCGTAATGGAATTGGCGTCGAGGTTGTCTTATTGGCCTGCTACTTGGGTTGACTTTTAGCTCATGACAGACCAAGGTGGGATTCAGACCTGGCATGTCTTCGTAAGACCAGGCGAAAACATCCTTGTATTCTTTCAGCAACTCATGTAGTTCACGACTTTCTTCATCCGTCAGGGCCGCTCCGAGCTCTATCCACTTTGGGTCCTCTTCAGTCCCCAAATTCACCCTTTTGGTCGCTTCTACATGTTTGGGAGGCGCATTCTTCGCCATCCTTTCCCAGACGTGGGGAGCATCCTCAACCTTCAAAGTTTCCATCATTTCTGCGAGATTGACTTCTGTTGTCGAGGCATCCCTGGATAATTGCTATAATCGGTACACATGGCGCCCATCCGGCGAGATCGGAAGCGTCGTTTGTCTGATTCCACATAGTCTTTCTTTCGTCCTTGGCTGGAGCTCCCTTCTTGATAAGTTGTCTCCCAATCCGGGATTGGAATCGAATGGATACGAGTTACCACTTCGCTTGGTTCACTTAACCCATCGAAGAAAGCCGTCTCTGCAAGCACGCCTCGTCGGCGAGAAAAGGTTCCCAAAGGGCTCGACTCTCTTTGTTTTCCTTTGAGGATGAATTTGATACACTGGCGATAAGTAGATGACACCACTCCATGCTTGTGCAGCCATGGTCTTCTTAATAGGATATGATATGCCGTGTTCACATCCATCACATGAAAGGGCTCGATTGCATTTATCGGGCCAACCTTGACCTCGAGATTGATCGTCCCAATTGTGTGTTGGATTAATCCGCCAAAGCCTTGGATCCTCGTTTGAAACTTCTTGATTTCGGACTCCTTTCCTCCTATGCTCTTCAGAATGTGTAATGGTATCAGGTTGAGTGACGCGCCAGTATCAATGAACGCCCGTTTGAAAGTGTCCTTTCTTACTTTAGCAGTGAGGTACAACGGCCGCGTATGGTCACTATTCACCGCCTTGTCCTCCTCTGTGAAAGTTATAACGTTAGTAGGGAGTGGGTAATTTATATCCAGGTAGGCACTCACATCTTCTCTGGATGCGATCCTGGTCAGGAATATTGAAGTTAAGTGTCTTTGAGTTGCATCAAAGCCTAAGGCGTTGAAGAAATTCGCAAATAGCGGCTTTTTGCCACTGTCTCGGCTATTTGTTTTGTGGCGCCACCAGAGGATACTGCTTATATCTCTTCGTCTTCGACTACATCCATTGAGCATGTTCCTTCTTCTATGGGATCGTGAGTTAGAGCCGCTACTCCGTGATCAGGTAGTGGGTTGTGTTGTATATCATTGTCGCCTCCCACGTCTACCTCACCATTCCGTTGTTTGTTGTAAATCGCCCATTTGAAGGTTCGACACTCCCTAGTGGGATGATCTACCCTCCTGTGAAATAGGCAGTAGCGTGGACTGCGCTTGTCTGCTTCAGTAGGGGCCTTTCTAGGCTCCGGGAGAGTGATGTCACCGTGATCCACTCTTTTAACAATCCAACCGCCTGTTCATATGAGCATGGGAAATCAGGCGCTTCTTGCTCTGCTCTCCTCTTGCCCCGTCTAATGTCATTCCCTGGTGGCCCACGTCTCTTAGGCGCCCCGAGCCATCTTCTTTAGCTTATGCAACCGAGTGAGACCAGGATTTCTCAGCCGCTTCGATTTCTTCGTTAGTCGCGTCAGTCCTAGCGAAAGCTTCTTCGAGATCAGCGAACATCGTTATCTGGGCGTTCTCAAACATTCGACGCGTCTGGGGTTCAAGTACAGATATACAGATGCCCACCAACTCTTCTTCGGATACCTCCGTTCGGCATTTGAGAGACTCGCTTCTAAAGTGTATTGCAAAGGGTTTGATCTCTCTCTCTTCGTGGCCAGTGTTCCCCAAGTCGAAATAGAAATCTTCACGGGTTTGGAGTAAAACTTTTGCATAAACGCACATCGCATCTCATCCCATGACCGTATGCTATTGGGTTTCAAAGAAATGTACCAAGTGAAGGCGTCTCCTGTCAGGGTTTTACCAAATTCTCTCATGCACCAATCTCGTCTTGGGCATATTCATTAAGTGACATGGTGAAACGGTGCATGTGTTCTGTCGCATTGCCGCTCCCCTCAAATAATTTAAACTTTGGCGTCTTATACTTGACGGGCATTGGTCTGGATAGGATCTCGGGTGGAATAGGCGATGTTATGGTATAGGCACTGGCTTGGGTCTCGATCTGTACTTTTCTTCAAGTAGCTTAGTAAACTTCCCATCTGATAAGGCGATTCGAGCTTACTCGTCAGTCATGGGATGGCTAGCGGACTGGTTAGTTGGTGATCGCCCTTGAGGAGTCCGGAACCTTTGATCTTGATCAAAATCGCCTCCATGGTTCAACCGAGGCGAGTTCGAACCATCCCCATGATTCTCTCCTAGCGGCGGATCAATAGCTGCTAATCTCGCCAATAGAGCTTGTCTTTGGCGATCATTCTCCTCTATATCGAACAACATTTGTTCTACTTCAGTAAGTGGTCCATATACGCGCGGCTGAGCCTGGCGCGTGAATCTGTTAGTGTCCATGCGATGAATCGTGCGCTAATCTAGTGACCTAGTCTCCCACTGTGGTCGCCAAAATGTACACAGTAGAGAATATACAGGGTACAGATAGAAGTAGGGTGTAGAGACTAGTTCCTAGAAGTACAACACAATTTCCCACAATGATATCACTGAGTCCTTTCATTGGGAAAGGACCCCTATTTATAGTTATTTCCTCAAATGGGGATGTCGGGTGTGTCCTTTCCTACCTTGCCTTATCTTGCTATCGCCTCTTCGAATGTACAACCGTACTTTAAGTTCTTCTAGAAAGATCCGTCCTTCACGACTTACGCACGTGCTCTCGAATGTTGTGAGGGACAACCTGTTTGGTAATATCCCTTCTAGGATATGGGGAGGATCTGGTGTCTTCCTTGGCATGGGACACTGTTTCATGCTCTCTTTTGGATATGGGGAGGCCGCACTCCTTCCTTGGTATCTTTTCAGGTATCTATAGTCCTAAAGGCAATTTTTTATTCCAACATGAATGGCCTACTGTCACAGAATAAATTATGAGTCATGGTCCATAGAGGCGGAGCCAGAATTTTGCTACAAGGAAGCAAAACTCTTGCCAGGACTGCAATTAAAATTGAACCGTTTTTTTGGGACTACTCAAAAATGGAGGGGGATTACTTTGTGATAGGAATGTCTACCCTATACTTATAAGGGGTGTCCTAAAGTGTGGAAATGACTAACCTACCCTTAACCTAATTAAAATTAAAACTAATCTAATATATATATAACATAATCTAAATCATTAACAAAACAAAATCAAAATTATAACAAATTCATTACTTTTAATTTTTCACAAATCCGTTACTATTAGAGAGTTCATTTCCTTCTCTTCTTTCCGCTTCATCGTATCGATTCAAAAAAAATTCCACAAATCCATTACTTGGTTGAAAAAATGAGTAGTAATCATCAAAATGAGTTGAAAATGGAAGTTGCAGAGAGAAGTTCGGCTAGGAATTATGTGAAACAGTTTCTAAAACTAGCCGAACTCAGCTTTAATGGAGTTTTTTATTTCAGAGAAAAGTTCGGTTACCTCGCAACTTTTTTTTTCCTTTTTTTCCTAGCCGAACTTTTAGTTCGGTTAAGTCGCAATTTTTTTCTCCTAACCGAACTTTTCTTTGAAAACCTATGTATTGAATTCGGTTATGTCGAATTTTCTTTTTCCCAGCAGAACTTTTAGTTCGGTTACGTCGCAACTTTTTTTTTCCTAGCCGAACTTTTCTCTGAAATCTTTTTAAAGTTGAGTTCGTCTACCTGTGTCTTCAGAACCATTAGCCGAACTACACTTGCAGATGAGTTCGGCTACCTGTTCTTCAGATGTCGTAGCCGAACTTTATTTCCATGGTCGAAATCAGTTTATAAATTTTTCATTTTTTCGAGAGTTTTTGCCGATTCAAGCAACATTAACTAAATTTGAAATATACCTAACTACCCAAAACCCTCATTTCGAAATCAACCATCTTAAAAACAAATAAGAAAAAAAAAAAAAAAAACCCCCTTCTTCTCAAAAATTATTCTTTTAAAAACACCCAACTAATTAATCAAACCTCACTAATTAATCATTAAACTAACTAATTTAATTACTAAGGGTAAGTTTGGTATTAAAAAAAATAGATAAGGGATGACTCATTATTACTTCTAATATCCGCCCAAAAATTAAAGAGTAGTCCCCCTCCATTTTTGAGTAGTCCCCAAAAAATGGTTCTTAAAATTTTAGGTTTTAGACCCAGCTGGGCTGGCCCATGCTTCAAGATGGCTCCGCCCCTAGTCATGGAACATATCTAAGGTCGCAGAGGTACCTAAATGAGTATTTGAGAGAAGCTGAACACACTTTGGTTAGTCTGAGGCAAATATGGAATTTTGCTGGCTGCAATACCACTGCATCTTGGATAATCAATTCAAGTCATATTATTTCATAATTTATATATATATCACAAAAGCAGGGTGATAATGCACAAAACTGACCAACTACACCCATGCATAACCTGATAAACGAGCAACATAACTCGCAAAGGGGACTGACAACTCCCGTGACTGGAAAGCAAACTATGAAACTGAAACCTGTGGCACAAATGATTACATACAAGAACAGTGGAAGAATATATTTTCTAGGACAACGGAAACTATTAAGCAAGAAAGTATAACTGCACCAGCACATTAGATTTAGGGACTGATGATATCGGCAGACTCGATATTCATCAACAGAACAAAGAGGCAATTTTCTAAAAAAAAATAGGCTTTAGATCAGGTGGGTGTTGGCATACATGAGAGTTTGAGAAATTGGGTGAAAAATATTGTAACTATTCTCTATAACAAAAACAAGTTCATGTATAACGTTTCCTCTGTAACATGCGAAACATAAATAAACCTTACAGTGTGATTTTGGATGGTCAAGCCTATGAATGAACAACTTTCATGTTCAATCATTCAACATAATCTTCTCGTATTCTTGCAAGCGGGACTGTTTCATTCACCATAGGAACAAGCTCAGCTTCAGATGACTTGGATGACAGTCTCTCATATACTCTGGAACCCGTGGGTAAGAGTTTAAAGCCACCTCTATTAACGGTATCTGCGATTTTTTGATAACTCCATCTTTGTTGAATAAAGACTACTACCGCAAGCACAATTGCAGTAACTGGTATTGCAATATCTCCAAATCTTGAGTAGAAATCCAAACTTGGGTTAACAAATTCATACTCTTCAGAGAAGTAAGGATTGAACACTGGAGCTCTTGTGTAATCATAAACGTGCGGGAGAAGTCTCACCAGTGTTATTCCAACATAGTAAAATTTTCGGAGTGGTTTGCAGTGAATCTGCCATAATAAGTTTCCAATAATTTGAGGAAGCAAGAAGAAGTCTTGCACGAGACCCACATACTCCTCTAGCTTAATTTCCCATTCACGTTGCTGATAGGATTTCCCATTAGGATCCACAAATCTTCCTGACTGAGTCGGTCTTGCGCTAGAATTCGCAGCATGAAAAATAAGCACCAGTATGAATCCTGCTGTGTGTATGACCAAGCTAACAAAGAGAACCCGCTTATCACTAGGGACCCTCCCAGGTTCTAGCGGGGTATGTGTGAGTAATCTGATTCGAGATTTCCATACCTTCTGACCGAGCCGCAATGTAAGAAGGAACGCAACCAGAACAAGAAGCTTCACTGTGTAATCAACTATATGGAACCATTGACTCTTCTCGAGATCATAAGACGCAGTCTCGTCATTTTCAGATGACATCCTTTTGAATAATGCCTCAGCACCTGTAATCAGTGGAAGGCTATAACCAAGACCTTGGACACCTAGCATGACAAGCGACATAAAGGGAACAACATCCGCCTTATCTCGTATGTATAGCAACTGACATAATATACAAGCGATTGCTAGTGAAAGGGTCAAAATTCGAAGAATCCCCTCAACACCACGGCGAGATAGTATATCTTCTCGCTGTCTTCGATACAAGATTGGAACAGTTTGGAGGTTAACTGGGTTGAAATAGAGAGGGTCATCTTCAGTTCTATGGCTGGATATGGATATCTTTGCAGTAGGATTAATTAGCCACCGAGCTGTTTTGGGTGGGTATTCAAGTTTTACTTCAATCAAGCAATCCAATCCATCTTCGAGATCTGAACTATCGAACAATATTTTCCATGAAGCACGAACATCCCTGCAACCAATCAGATACATCTTGCCTACACGTGAGTCATATAGACCCTCCAAAGACATCATGGATATGTTACGGTAAGGTTCCCCACTAAGACTCAACTGTGCAGAAACATTCAGAAGGAGCTGTGTTTCGGTAGATTCAGCTTTTGCATGGTACGGAACTTCTAGATCCACGCTAGACACATTTGACCAATAACGTCCGAAACATGGACCAAGAGCTAGTATTTCCACTTGGAGAAAAGTCCTTGTTTGGCGAAAGTTTGCTGAAGCATCATCAAAAGCAGATACCTGGAGGTCGAGATCTTCCGACAAACGAGAAAGACTATCGAGAAACGTAATCCCATCCTCTAATGCTGGATAACTTAACAATGACTTCTTGATAACAGCTCTAAAATCAAAAGGCTCACTTCTATCCAGAAATGCACTAGCTGAGTCAATTTTTGTGTACCTATACGACAGAAATGAGGTACCAAAGCGTTCCCATAGCTCTGAAGATATCATTTGCCTTTCAAATGATAGAGGGAAATATGAGTCTGTACTGTTGCTGATGCTGGATATAGTACCAAAAATGATGTTTTGGTGACTGATAGAAAATGTGAGAGGAATGTATAAGCAGATTCGAGAATTACAGATATTAGAATCATTACCCTCAGGCCCAAGGCAGCCAATCATGCACAACTGCCCACTTGACGAATTCCATATTCCCTCTGCACGAAGAGTCAAATTGCTAAGACCAGTCCTCTCTATAGCTGTAAACTTATTCTCAAAAGGAGTAACTACTCTAAATACAGAAGAAACCTTTGCAGAACTTGAGTTCTTGTGCTCGTATTTTGCTTCACATCTCACATCCTGCATAACGAGTCTAACATTGTTAAATCCTCCATCAGTTGCCTGGATTTCCTTTCCAGTCACAAACGGACCCAATTTACTACAATATTCGTCGGTGTTATTGCATTTCCAATTTGGCACAACTTTGAACGCATCTGAAGAAGTAAACCTCTGCAGAATCTCACAGAACCTAGGACCTTTATAAATATTGATCCCATTCCCAAGTGAATTATCAGGATATGGGTATGGCTCACAAGCATTCGACACAAGGGCGTCAGATCCAAATTCATAATTAGCAGCAGCACCAAACTGAGACGAGATATGAAGCTTATCGAAGTACTTAAGGTTTGATTCTGGGTTTAAACTTCTCATTTCTCCACGAATAGCTCTACTGCTCAGAGTGAAACTCTTTGGGTAGTGAAGAACAAGCAAAATTTGATCATCTTGCAGAAGAGGTGGCTGATTGAAAGGAGTACCCTTTACCCATTCCCATGGGTCAGTAGACTCAGATTGTCGAGAAGGCAACATTGCATTCCCTAACAAACACAATGAACTTTCTCCACCATTTGCCTTGGTTTCAACATAAACTCCTTGGAAGAAAATCGTGAGTTGGGTATTTCCAGGATACATTTGAAACTGAGGGTTACTCCCATATAGTTGATAACTGAACGAGCTATTCCTCGTTATGCCCATAAACAACAATCCACTGATTGCTACAGATTTCTTAGTCTTATGCGCCGAATCGACATCAGTGACCCAAAAAGAAATCAACTTAAGGGGTGATTGGATACTAGAACTGCTCTTGGGCATATCACTGTCATCAAATGGCAACAACGGTGCCGCCGCCGCGGCATCTGATTCTTGCACCCAATCCCCATTTACAAAAGAGAAACCATTTCTAATTCGATCGTTTATATAATTTTCAGGTACTAATTCAGAAGCTGAAGACAATACAGACCTACATTCTTTTCTAACCTCATCAAGCCTATCATATTTATATTCTATATGATTTTCAGGTACTAATTCTGAAACTATTTCACTAGAAGAAGTGTCTGAAAATGAATTAGTAAAGCTAATGAAAAAGAACAAGAAGCAGAACCCTAACCATATCCAAAAATCCAACAACTTCATTGCTGGAAACCCCAAGATCAGTCTAACATGCAATACTTACAAAATGAACTAAATTAAGAAAAGGGTTCAACTTGATAGATTGAAAAAGCTCAAGTTTTTTAGTGTGAGATCAAGTTAATGAAATTGATGTAAGAACACGCACTAACCTGAAATTAGACAACTGGGTTTGTTCTTGATTACTTGATGAATCAGTAAGCTATATCTCTGATTAGATTCAACTCTTTCTTGTGATTTTAGACAGATCTTGAGAGATGTTTGGTGAAGAAGAAGTAAAGTTGAAGCCTTGGTGGTAGTTAATTGGTCTTTCTCATAGGAGTAACTAGCTCATTAAAAAACTGCAGTCAACCAAGGAGCTGAACTGAAGAAGGATTCAAGTCAAAGTCAATGTGACCAAGTGGACAAGGTTACCATTCGGGGTTTAACATATCTTCTGGGGTTACCAGTACCAGGCAGAAACAAAGCTTCAGCCATATGGGATCTGGTGACCTCGAAGGAATATGTTTAGCCCCTTTAGCATCCTTGCAAGTGGGCTTTGTTTCTTATTTGTCAGAGTTCGGACACTCGGTGGTAATAAAAACACAATAATTCTTGAATGTGAAAACTACCGTGAAACCCATTTTTCTCCACTATGAAACCCACAAAAAAAAAAAATTCATTGTTGCACTCATTTTTGGTGTTAAAATTATACACATACCCATAATTTAATATTTTATGTTTTCTTATCTTTCTTTCGCATCTCATTCTATAACGACGAGAACACCATTAACAATATTATTATTTTTTGATATCTTTAATTCTCAAAACCCCAAAGACGTAACCTAAATCTCAATTTTCTATGTTAAAAGGAGGAGGAGAAGGCGGTGGTGGTGATGAATACACAGGGGAAACCATGCTAACGAAATTCTATGATTATATGGTTTGAAAATCTCACTTTTCTATCTTAAAATTCCGATCTCAAGTTTTCTTTCTAAGAAGTTCTTATGAATGATGGGTGTGTGTTGGATTTTGAAATTAGCCTATGGAGAAACAACAGGAGATTGTACGGAGCATCTATGGAGGTTCGATCTCTATTTCTGTTGAATCTGATTTCTCTTTAAATACTGATTAATTCATCAATTTGTAGGCAAAATTACTCAAAGTTGATGGATCTGTGGATACCCAAACTATGGGGTATCATCAATTGTTATTCTTCTGCCTCTATCCCCTCCCCTCAAATGTGTTTAGTTGTAGAAGAAATTTGGTGTTTTTGTTCATGGATACTATTTGTTATTGTTGATTAATTTGTGACTTCTGTGTTTTGTGTTTCTTTCTCATAATGTAGTAGAGCCGAGAATGTAAGCAATTTCATTAAAGCTGATTCAATCTTTGGACCCGTATGTAGCACCCACCACTATGATATCCTTCTTTTGGATTGAATCCTTATGATATTACATATTCAGCATTGATTGATGCTTATGGAAGAGCATGAAATGTTGATATGGCGTTAAGTTTGTATGATTGAGCCAGAACTGAGAAGTGACGCATTGATTTTCAACCTTGATTAAGATTTACGTTGCATACTTGCATCTGGAAATCGCCCAGACCAACACTAGTGTTTATGGGTGAAAACTACTCCTGCAGAATTTGGTAATTTGGGGTGTGGATGAGGAATGAATTTAAACCTTTAAACAAATGCACTGCGCGGTGAGTGCTTGTAGATTCGAGAGATCAATCAGGCAAGTCCCACTAAACCAAGAAATGGCCGTTCCGGACTTGTTTCGGTCACAAAGTGAAGGAGATGGGGTTGATCTTAGGGAGGGAAGCGAAGAAGGTGTTGAGATTGTGAAGGTGTTGGCTTGCTTATGACTTGTAACAGAAAAGGTGAGCAGGCTTGCGGTTGATGCCCGCAGGCTCTGGGTGTTTGAATACGATTTTTGTATTAACACTTGATTTTCCGTCCTGTCCGAACTTGTGTTGTTGTTTGAAATAGGGCGGAGAACCTATTTATACAAGTCATTGAGCCTCATTCACGTCTCTCGTGGGAAGTGGAGGAAGTGGAGTGATGGAGTAGTGGAGTTGTGCGTCGATCAGTCTTGCCCACTTCTCCTGTTCATCTCTAACCGTCCATGACTTCCTGACACGTTCTTGTGATGGCGCGTTGCACGCCGCACGCCGTAAACCGCCAGACCAATACCCCAATATGTATCCCCCAGTTTGTGACATCATTGATGTCCGGAATGTGTGGATCGTGGATCCACGAAAGATAGAATGTAATCTTTGAATTGAATAATCGTGTTATTCGAAGTCGATACTTGTGAAGTATCGTGTGTATTTT
The DNA here is from genome assembly GCA_023531295.1 of Papaver armeniacum. Lineage (NCBI taxonomy): Eukaryota > Viridiplantae > Streptophyta > Magnoliopsida > Ranunculales > Papaveraceae > Papaver > Papaver armeniacum. Next base: position 77,765 of record JAJJWW010001484.1, on the reverse strand, counting down.
ATGCAGTACTTTGCATTATAGTGTGGTAAAGTGATGGGTAATGATGCCTCACTGACCCAATAACTCCTGACCAGGGTTGTATAACCAAGCTGGTGAAGTTGGACGGATGAGATGATCTTTGAGACACTCATCTGCGACCGTTAATGAATATTGAAGAGGAGCGCAAGCATGACTCTTCAGCTTGGTCGAAACCAAGCATAGGAAGGATTTTGGAGAGGACCGACCGGACGTGTATGTAGATGGCATGCTGGTGTACACGTCCATGTCTCACCGTCCCATGAAGGTGCGATCTAGGCCACTCAATTTGACCGGCAAAGAGGAGTGGTTCAGATCGGTTTGCGACAGAAATCCTTGCCGCAAAGGAGTTGGAAACCGCATGACATTCCTGCACGCGTTTCAAGATGACCCATCTTGGTCGGTCTTGGTCCATCACTCCAGCATGTATGTGGTAGGCTGGTGTTCACGCCTATACTCTGATCGTCCCATGAAAACGTGATCTAAGCCACTCAATTCGTCCTGAAGTCGAGTGGTCGAGATTAGTTTGCAATTTGGGAGGTGTGACCACACAAGTTTGACGTGCGTTTTGGGATTAACCGGGCATGATATGCCTTGGCCGACCATGAGGAGGTAGATGGGCCCGCGGTGGTCATCCGGTATGACCGCCCTTGCTTAATCTAATCTGTGACCCTCCATTTGTCTTGAGAAGATGGACGCGCGTGATGGCTTGAAACCCTAATTTTGGCTTTCAAAGCCGTGCGCCATCTCTTGTTTGGGTGACGATTTTGTCACGGCCAAACATTGTTGGTCTTGACCGATTGGTCAAGTGTGTGGCGGCCCCACGGTGATCGTGTTGACATGCTCGGGCCCTTTGAGTCTACATCTACACCCTCCATCTATACCTGCGAAGATGGATGGTTGAGACTCTTTGCAACACATGTAATATGCCGCAAACCCTAATTTAGGGTTTTCCGTCCATAATGCTTGGTATGAACGGTTTCTTGGCAAGCTAGGCCAATGACCGACCATGCGGGGTCGGCCGTGGGTATTCCATACCCGCTTGGGGTGATGGAATTGATCCGGGGTCATCCAATCATGCTTATGGAGTTGGATGATCTGCGATCGGGATCATATCCTGACCGATACGATCAGTCCGGGATGCTCAATCGGGCTAGTATAACACACCGAGAGGGGCTCAATCGGGCTAGTATAACACACCGAGAGGGGCTCGGGCTAGTATAACACACCGAGAATCAGCCTGTACGGGTATTTCGTACATTGTTTCATTATAGTGCTTGGAGGTTCGTGTTATTCTCGTAAGAGTAACACTCGGTCGTCATGCCACACCGATAATGAGTACTTTGAAATACAAGGGCGATATGAAATTCACAGGAAGGGATTGTTGCCACATGCTCCAACCTGGAGGAATTTCATGTATTCACAGAATGGGATTGTTGCTACATGCTCAATTCTTGGTGAATTAAGTGAGGGAGTATCCAACACTTATAAATGGCTTTATCTTTTACAAGATGTCGCATGACATTTTTCTCGGTTTTACAATTTTAACCTCAAATGAAAACCCACCATCAACATTAAGTCCCCGCCTAGCACACAATGGTTACACTATTGTGGGGTAGGCATAAGATGGTGACAAGTTAAAGATAAAACTTTATGAGACAAAGTTAGATGTTACTGTAAGAGACGGGTCATCCTTGTCCTTGGAGTATGTCACGTTCAAAAGGCATCTAGGAGAGCATTCCCCTAGTATGATGTCGGTCTTGCCTGCTTCGATTGACCTTGTTATGCCTGCTTCAGTCGAGGGCCCGCTCCGTGCTTGCTCCATTTGAATGTCGGTCTTGCCAGATCGACCTTGCTATGCCTGATTAGGTCGAGGGGTTATTGCGCCTACTTCGTTCGATCGTGGGATTGTGCCTAATCGACCGATCGTTGCGCCCCGCTTCGTTCGTGGGGCTACTGCGCCGCTTGATCGAACGTGGGCTTGTTGTGTCTGCTCCGGTTGAACGTGGGTCCACTATGTACAAGTTTCAAACGTCGACCCTGTGCTTCGAATGAAATCGGCCCTGATGTGTGCGCCTATTATACCGGCCTTATGTCCTGATTAACACCAGCCTTTGCGACTTGAGCAATACCAGCCTTGTGCCCTTGACCAACACCAGACTTTAAACTTGAGCAATACCGGACTTGAAACTTATACCGGACTTGAAACTTATACCGGACTTGAAACTTGTACCGGACTTGAAATGTTTGGACCCAATCCCAGCTTTTGTGTATTTCAACGTGGGTTGTATCTTGTCATGTGTAACTACACGCCTCATGTGTTTTTCATACAAGTTCTAACTCCTATTTTCATTGTGGAATGAAGAAAAGAACTCATGTTGAGATGTCTTCCTAAATAATGTTGGTGCCAAGTCGAAGTGTTGACGACTTCAAAGATATGCCGAACATTGATGATGAGTTGTTCACCTCGCTTTTCCAATCATTAGAAAACATCCTTCTCATAAGATAGTCCTGCTTTCCGATTCAGAAAATATGGAAGCTGATCCATTTTCTTCTTCAGCACTTGTGATGAGATTTTGTCTCCTGAGAAACGAATATCCGCCTTCTCCTATTGACTTCAAGATTTGCCATACTCCACTGGGTTCTTACGAAGGATGGATGAGACGTATGTTTGAGCAATGAGTACATCAAAGATAAGTTGACCAGAGCGCAGATTATTGATGCAGCTTGAGTGTTGAAACGGCTCGAGAGGATGTTAAAGTGGTTTCTGGTGCGAACGTTGAGGTGGATCCTGGAGAGAGTGTTGAAGAAGGATTCTGAAGCGAACGTGGGTCCCGGAGAGAGCATTGAGGCGGCTCTTGAATGTAATTCCGTTGAAGCGGCCTCTCTTTGGAGGGAGCGTTGAAGTGGCTTCCTCTCCAGATTCGATTTACCCTTGCAAATTCCATGCTTCCCGACCACCATCTCCCTCATGTTGAAGAATTCCTTGATGACGGTGAAGGAACTTCATGCCGAGCCTCGGTCCCAAGCGTGGTTTACATGGTTTGTTCGTAGTGGTTGTTGTCGAGCGGATATGGAACATCTTGGACATTGTTTCATCATTGTGGGAGTCGTGAATGTGGTAATCGGATTTGGAGTTGACGGACGCGCATGATGTTGTATCTCGGTGGTTTTCCTCTTGTCGCTTCCAGGAACTACTTACACAAGGTCAAGGTTGTATCGCTGTTGGTAACATATATGCCCCCGATCTTGTTCGACCACCGTCGATAGGAGTGACTCGCCCGATCTTGCTCGATATGACGCGTGGACATCGTTATCTTCTTGAGGCTTCTCCTTGAGGTATTGTCTCCAAGGGGAAGATTGCCGTCATAGAGCGTTGATACGTTGCACCGGTATTCCTTAAACCAAATGGCAAGTATGGTATAATAAAAATTTCCGAGAGGAGTTCGAAAAGATATCTTACTTGCATCGTGCTCGTACATTCTTATCTCGGTTGTATCCGCGCATCCATCCATGGAGGAGAACATGCCGTGTCCGCTGGTTGCATCTACTAACATGTCGATGTCGGTAGAGGAGGATTGTTTTTTGAGCAAAGACTGCTCATGTTTCGAAGTATATGCGCACCCGATCTATCCATTTTCCCCGTGTCCGAACTGCAAATCGTTTAACCGACTTGGATCCGTGTATGACATGTAGATGATGGATGACCAATTTTCATCTAAATCCTACACTTCTTCATATCTCCAAGCGAACATGTCTTGATACTCTTTGAGAAGTTCCACTAAGCCCGTCCGTTTATCCGTACACAAGGTTGAGCCGATGGAGATAGGCCTAGAGATTCCTCAACGATTTCAATTTCATCGCCAGTGGAGTTGGTGCCATCTTGCAGCTGTTGTGGACCATCTAGCACTTGCTCTTGTGGTTCGTTGTCATTGTAGCATTCCATTAGGTGGAGAGATCGGGTTACGGTCTCCCCGCCGATAATGGCAAAGTGTCGGTATACCGTTTTCCCTTTCTCGGTCACGACTCGCCATAAAAGTTCGTTCCCTCCTCGTGTGAACGTGGGTCGTGGCTTCACAGATGGAGAAGAATGCTTCGTCGGCAAAGATGCATCGTGGGTACTAGCCCTCAATGATGGAAGTCGGTCTTCTTCCCCGAATTGACGCCCACATGGGGAGTGGGATGCAACGAACTTGTCCGATTCTTTCCACGGAGCTTCTCCCGTATGTGCCGGTTTGGTTTCCCTCGAAGTCCGTCATTGTGGTAGGCTTCCGTACGACCTTGCCCGGGAGAACCTTGGATGTCCCGAGAGTCTTGAGAGTAATCACATTCGAAGACGCTCTTGTGTCGGTAAGGGCCGTATTGAACTCGAATCCTTGATGCGTGCGGTGACATGTAGGGCACCTTGTGACCTTTCTCCGGTTAATTGCAAGAAAATGTCTCCGTGCGCCGATTCTCCGAGAGGTGTGAAAGTTCGCATAAACTTTCCACTAGAGAAAGCGCTTCCCGATCCACCGGCCTCGGTTCATAGTGAAACTATTGACTTGAGGAGGATCGTTGTGAGGATCGATCCCCAGTGTAGGAGTCTCCATGACAGACTACTCATATCTCGATGTCGCTTCTTTGATCGAGGTTCATGTAGGTCCGCGCCGTCAAGTATCTTTTCCGGTGCGTTGAATGCATTCCTTGTTGGCTCCAGGGGGCATTGCGTGTCTTGTGGAAATCGATCGCTTAATGTCTTAATAAAAGTGAGTACCTCTTTCGAGTTGCGGCCATATCCATTTGAGTCTTAGCAAGAACTTCCCGCTTCTCCATCAAGTCTGCAATGGTAATGGGAGATGTTCCTCCTCTCGTCCCTCCGGCTCCTCGTCCCGATGAAGGAGCGGAAGTTGTTGCTCGTGACTACCGGAGGTGTTATACTTAAGGAGATGCCGGGATTTGCGCCTGCTCTGCTCAGTGATGGGAGGAGTTACACCTACTGGAATATCTCCTACTCCTTAGCGTTGGTGATAGAAATTACGGCTCCACGAGATGTATTGACCACTTCGTAGCTCCACCGATAGGTACCTCGACACCGGAGTGTTATCTACACTAGCTCCATCGAATTGATTGCTGATCCGCACTGAGTTCCATTGCTTTCGAAGCTTTACTTGTATCAACCGAAGTAGCCTCTCTCCGGTCAATTACTTCTTGATCGGTTGGTGGACGCCATACAGAGGTAGTTCCACCACTGTTGCACCCACGTCCCAAAGAACTCCAAAATCCTTTCCATTGGGAACGGAAAGTGTAGGTACTTCGAGTCTAGCTTTTCCTGCGTTAGTGGGAGTTGTGATGTCTCTACGTGGCTTTGATGTGGAGCACGTTCCGGGATGAAGTTGGAAGATTTGCGAGTGCCATCATATCTGCGGATCGCTTGCCTGGGTAAAGGGATATGAAAGGTGTCGTAATATCACCGCTGAGTGATCGAATTGAACGCTCTCATCCCCTGTATTCAGGCATTTCCTGATTGATCTCTCCTTCCTCATGCATTTCTTCAGTTGGTTGGAAGGTCGACGCGGATTGGACAGTCTTCCGGATTTCAACAAGAGTCTTGAGATATAAATCCTCTAGCAGGGCTCCGTAGGCCGCAGGCTCTCTTTCTTTATCCGGTATACGTTGTAGTACTCCCACAAGTCCTTTCCTCCGTGGAGTTGCCTCGGTTCTTCATTGTTGACTGGACCATGTTGTTCATCTTTCCCGAGTCTCCTGCGGCTACGCGCTCTTTTGCCTCTCCACCGGGTAAAGGTGTGACTCGACTAAGGATTCAAAGATTTCCCGTGCACCGCTGAGTAGATGCCTTCCGATCCTTCTTGTAATTGTGCTTTTTATATCATTCAAAAGGCGAAGTGTCTCGCTCCGCCTTCTCGGTGATACCAACTTGATTTGCCAAGACATCCTCCAAAGATTCTAGCTATACTTCCCATGATATCCGAACCACCCGTGGTTTCCTGACATACATTGCGAGATGGAAACCGAAAAATTGAGAATTCAATTTTGTGTAACCGAGAGATCAACCTCCCACCGTGGTCGCCAATTGTTTATGGGTGAAAACTACTCCTTGCAGAATTTGGTAATTTGGGGTGTGGATGAGGAATGAATTTAAACCTTTAAACAAATGCACTCGCGCGGTGAGTGCTTGTAGATTCGAGAGATCAATCTGTGCAAGTCCGGCCTAAACCAAGAAATGGCCGTTCCAGACTTGTTTCTGTCACAAAGTGAAGGAGATGGGGTTGATCTTAGGGAGGGAAGCGAAGAAGGTGTTGAGATTGTGAAGGTGTTGGCTTGCTTATGACTTGTAACAGAAAGGTGAGCAGGCTTGCGTTGATGCCGCAGGCTCGGGGTGTTTGAATACGATTTTTGTATTAACACTTGATTTTCTCATCCCGTCTGAACTTGTGTTGTTGTTTGAAATAGGGCGGAGAACCTATTTATACAAGTCATTGAGCCTCATTCACGTATCTCGTGGGAAGTGGAGGAAATGGAGTTGTGCGTCGATCAGTCTTGCCTACTTCTCCTGTTCATCTCTAACCGTCCATGACTTCCTGACACGTTCTTGTGATGGCGCGTTGCACGCTGCACGCTGTAAACCGCCAGACCAATACCCCGCATGTATCCCCTGGTTTGTGACATGATTGATGTTCTGAATGTGTGGATCGTGGATCCACGAAAGATAGCATGTAAGCTGAATTGAATAACTGTGTTATTCAGGAAGTCGATACTTGTGAAGTATCGTGTGTATTTTATGCAGGTACTGCATTATAGTGTGGTAAAGTGATGGGTAATGATGCCTCACTGACCCAATAACTCCTGACCAGGGGTTGTATAACCAAGTCAAAGTGAAGTTGGACTATGAGATGATCTTTGAGACACTCATCTCATGACCGTTAATGAATATTGAAGAGGAGCGCAAGCATGACTCTTCGCCTTGGTCGAAACCAAGCATAGGAAGGATTTTGGAGAGGACCGACCGGACGTTTATGTAGATGGCATGCTGGTGTACACGTCCATGTCTCACCGTCCCATGAAGGTGCGATCTAGGCCACTCAATTTGACCTAAAGAGAGGAGTGGTTCGGATCGGTTTGCGCAAAATCCTTGCCGCAAAGGAGTTGGAAACCGCATGACATTCCTACACGCATTTCAAGACGACCCATCTTGGCGGTCTTGGTCGATCACTCCAAAGATGTAGGTGGTAGGCTGGTGTTCACGCCTATACCGACTGTCCCATGAAAACGTGATCTAAGCCACTCAATTCGTCCGGTGAAGTCGAGTGGTCGAGATTAGTTTGCAATTTTGGAGGTGTGACCACACAAGTTTGACGTGCGTTTTGGGATTAACCAGGCATGATATGCCTTGGCCGACCGCATGAGGAGGTAGATGGGCCCGCGGTGGTCATGCTGGTATGACCTACCCTTGCTTAATCTAATCTGTGACCCTCCATTTGTGCCGAGAAGATGGACGCGCGTGATGGCTTGAAACCCTAATTTTGGCTTTCAAAGCCGTGCGCCATCTCTTGTTTGGGTGACGATTTTGTCACGGCCAAACATTGTTGGTCTTGACCGATTGGTAAAGTGTGTAGGCGGTCCCACGGTGATCGTGTTGACATGCTCTGGGCCCTTTGAGTCTACATCTACACCCTCCATCTATACCGCGAAGATGGATGGTTGAGACTGCTTTCGCAACACATGTAATATGCCGCAAACCCTAATTTAGGGTTTTCTCGTCCATAATGCTTGGTATGAACGGTTTCTTGGCAAGCTAGGCCAATGACCGACCATGCGGGTCGGGCCGTGGGTATTCCATACCCGCTTGGGGGTGATGGAATTGATCCGGGGTCATCCAATCATGCTTATGGAGTTGGATGATCTGCGATCGTATCATATCCGGACTGATACGGTCAGTCCGGATGCTCAATCGGGCTAGTATAACACACCAAGAGGGGCTCAATCGGGCTAGTATAACACACCGAGAGGGACTCGGGCTAGTATAACACACCGAGAATCAGCATGTACGGGTATTTCAGACATGGTTTCATTATAGTGCTTGGAGGTTCGTGTTATTCCGTAAGAGTAACACTCGCCGTCATGCCACACCGATAATGAGTACTGGAAATACAAGGCCGATATGAAATTCACGGGAAGGGATTGTTGCCACATGCTCCAACCCGGAGGAATTTCATGTATTCACGTAAATGGGATTGTTGCTACATGCTCCATTCTTGGTGAATTAAGTGAGGGAGTATCCAACACTTATAAATGGCTTTATCTTTTACAAGATGTCACGCAACATTTTTCTGGTTTTTACAATTTTAACCTCAAATGAAAACCCACCATCAACAACTAGCAAGTAGCAACACAACGACATCCGATCCTTCGAGATGTCAGCTTCCATGGACCTACTTCATGTCTCCTTTTTACACTCTCCTTTATTATATCCTTTTCTTTTTGATTTCTTTATTATTTATGACGTTTTGGTTTCATTTCTTTATCATCACATTTTCATGATGGGAAGATAAAATTAAATTAGTGCTCATGAAATTATGATGTTTAAGTTAAGTGGATACAAGGTCGCAGTAAAAATCATATCGTATGCAAAAATCATCCAATAGTTATTTCAAAACTGTGCCCTTTTATTCTTATGCATTCGTGAAAATGGATAATAATATCTGCATAACATGTTATGCATTCGTGAAAATGGATGCATAACCTGTTATGCATCCGAAAATATGGCTGCATAATGCATTATGCATCGAGAAAATTGTTGCACAATCTTTTATGCATCGAGAAAATAGATGTATAACCTGACATGCAGCCGTAAATATGGATGCATAGTGCATTATGCATCAATTTTTTATGTACGCACTAAAATCAACCAAAACAATGGCTACATAACTTGTTATAGATGCAGAACTTTGTTATGCAGATGCATAATTTGTTATGCAATCAAGAAAATGGTTGCATAATTCATTATGCGTCTGCAGAATGTGTTATGCATCTTTTTTGGTGGCTGCATAATGGTTATGCATCAAGTTTTCAAAAATTTCGCCTAAAATGATGATCACCTCCGATTTTTTCGTGAAAAACAAAAATTTGATATTGTTGTTTGTACTCGTTGCGTAGCTCTCTTAAAAAGATTTCCAATGATATAAAATTTGTGAAATTCCAAGGCGCGGATTTTTAAATATGTTATATCCAAGTTGCGTTGCCAATTATACCCATGATGCATAACCCGTCATGTGGATGCATAATCCGTCATGCAGACATTTTTATTAATTTCATATAATTATGGGTGTCACAAAAATAATTATGGGTATCACCGTACCTAAAATTAATTGTGGGTCTGACAATGAGAATATTATTTTTTTTGGGCATTAGAGGCAAATTTCTCGATTGATTGGGGTTCAACTACAATCCAGAATAAGGGTACACAGGAACCGAGCCGGACCGTCCCGGAACCGGTGGAATCGTACCTGATTTTGTACCGAACCGAGGAAGGGGGTACAAGTACCGGTCCAAAAAATAGGAATCGGGGCTGAGCAGGTACAGGTACACGGTCCTGCCCTAATCCCGTACCATCCCGAACCGAATGTACCGAATAATTATAACCATTGGGTTTAGGGGTAGTACACTACTGATAGCCGTTAGATCTAGGGATGGTATAATCTTTAATAATGATAACCATCGGATAATCTTTCCACCATAAGCTTCCCCGATGAATTGCAATCACATACAAACCCCAAACAGAGGCACAATAGGTCCAAGCTCAAGAACAGTTTGCAAGGAGATTCCTGAATCTTGAGGTGTACCTGGTCCGGGAGATATGAGTATCCCTCTAGTATTTCTCTTTTTCAGTTCCTCTACAATGAGTTCATCGTTTCTGTAGACTTCAATAGCACAACCCATCTCTCCCATGTACTGGCAAAGATTGTATGTGAAACTATCATAATTGTCTATCACAATGATTGGATTTTTTATATCCCTTTTCTTCTCATTTACTACGACCCCATTCTGACCAATTACTGTTAAAGCAAAGAGATCCATTTCTAGTGGAGAGTGACTTTCCAGTAGGGGCAGAGAGTTTTGTGTTGAGACTGATTTGGGGGTGGGTACCGATTGGTACCGGAACCGTACTTGGTACCGTACGTGTACCGAATGGTACCGGAACCGAGGTATAAGGTACCGAATGGTCTAAAATTTTGGAACCGAGGCTAGGGAGGTACAGGTACTCAGCCTCGGCAAGAACCGAGCCGAACCGTACTGTGTGCACCCTTAGTACAGATCGAAGTTAGTTTGTAGTAGGCTAGTGTCTGTAGCGGTTTAATACAATGTGGTGTTCAATCTGTACTAGGTTCCGGGGTTTTTCTGCATTTGCGGTTTCCTCGTTAACAAAATTATGGTGTCTGTGTTATTTCTATTCCGCATTATATTTTGTTATATAATTGATATATCACAGGTTGTGCGTTTGAATCAATCAACTGGAAATCCGACCTTTGGTTGTTGATTGAAATTGATTGATCCTTGAACATTGGTCTTTGGTACCGTTCAAGTGATTTCTCTTGTATTCAATTAGACTTGCAGATTTCTATTTGCTTGAGAAAGAATTGAATCAAGAAAGAGAGATATAACTCTTTGATATACTTTTTATAGATTGAGTCTTGTTGATTCTCTTAAAAGTATATTGGAGTTTGTCCATACAGATTTCTAAGCGAAATATTGGGTGTGGTTGTTGTACCCCCGCTTTTTCAATTGGTATTAGAGCGGGCAAACACGTTCAAGACCTTATAAGTCTATTTTTGTAACGATCTGACTCTACGGACAGAGGTGCTATCTCTATCAACGTACCACCAATCTTCGATGGCTCTAATTACTTATGGTGGAAAATTTTTATGCGAGCTTTTCTTCAAGCACGTGATTTTCAATCATGGGTATATGTTGTTAATGGCTATGATGCTCCCGTTGTGGCAGTTGGAAATGTAAACGTTCCCAAGAATATTGGTGAATACAGCCCTGCCGAGATCTTGTTGCAAAGCAAAATTCCGACGGTTTGAATGCCATCATACATGCCATTACCCCGAATCTTCAGCACCATGTGTCAAATTGCACTAAGTCTAAAGAAGCGTCTTGATATATTAGAAACCGTATTCGAAGGTAATACTAAGAAAAAGGAAGCTAGGCTTCAAAACCTTAATCCAGATTGGGAAAACCTTTGTATGGCAGATGAAGAAACATTTGATGAGTTTAATCACAAAATGTCTGAAATTGTTAATGCATCTTTTGCATTGGGTAAGACTATTTCTGAAAAGGACATTGTGATGAAAATTCTCTGATCGCTGCCATCTAGATACGATTCTAAGAAGCATGCCATCGTTGAGGGAAATAACCTTGATACACTTTCCAGAAACACTCTGATAGGAAATTTAAAAATTATTGATCTTGACATAGGCAGAACGTTCGCATTCAACGTTGTGACCAAAACAAGTGCATCCGCTCACTTTTCTTGGGCTGATGAATGTTGCTCAAATCTTGTTGATTTTGATAAATCACTGATAATCAGAAAGGTCAAGGATTTGATAAAGAGAAGGAATAGATGTGATGAATATCCATCTTCAGTTAATGCTTCAGATGATTCAATGGAAGACAAGTCTACTTTGGATGTCTCAGATGAGTCTACTACAGATTCTCTCTCCACTTCAATTTCTGATTCAGAACTTGAGTATGACACAGAGTTTCTTGATCTCTTGAATAAAGAGATTCTTCAAGAGAACCTTCACTTAAAGGCCTCCTTGAAGAAAATTGAATCATCACTCCAGGCGAAAAATATTGAGATAAAGCGTCTTAATGACAAGTTCGTCAGAACCATGTCTCTAAAGGAAGAAGAGATTAACACTCTCAAGTATGACCTGCAAAGGTTATCTGGAAGCTCTGACAAAATTGCAACAATGTTATTTGGTCAGAGATCCTTTGGAAACATCAATGGTTTGGGGTTCAAAAGCAAAACTCAAAGTTCAAAGTTGTCCACTCTGACTAATCAAGAAACAACGACTGTTGATTGTTGGGTTAAACAGGAAGAGTCACATAAAGACGAAAAATCCTCATTAACTTGTTCCTTATGTGGACATTCGAAGCATGATCAGAATACTTGTTGGATATTCAAAAGGAGCAATTTGAGAATTACCAAACTTCAAAAGAACATGCAGAAAATGAATCTGGATCAGGATAACCAAGCTCCTTTTAAAAAATCCAGATCTAGACGAGGTAAGAAATCCGTTTACATGACAACCAGTGATAAGCCAAGAAAAAATAAGAGGTGTGAGCATGTGGCTCACTCTATCACCAACTAACGTTGGTGACGTCCGCATCCTCATTTTTAGCTTGGGAATGAGGTTTGCACTAAAAATGGCTCAATATGTTGTTTTTGTAGATCCTTTTCTTATATTTGTTAAGAAAATATTCTCCTAAAAGGATGGAAGGTGGATAACTAATCCTGAAAGACTTATTCAATGTCTTCTAGGGTTTAGGGTTCATAAATCCAGTTTTTTATTGTGTCCTCTCTTTCTTATTTCTGTTCAAAAGATACAATCTCATGGCTCCTGTGACTAGAGGAATCTCAAAAAGAGATGCAGTTGAAGCAGTTAATGTGTATCTTTTTGAAGGAATCTCTTCCTCTAGAGTAAAGAAAGCGAAGTCGACAATCATTGAAGAAGGTTCTTCCTCTAACTGTCTCTTGTTTGTTTGTTTTTATAACGATTTTAGAGGCATGGTGAAAGATTTCATCAACAAGTGAAATGATTTAAAATCTAAAATCGTTTCCTCTTTGGAAAAGATAACTCACTATGAACAAATGTTGTCTCTAACCAAGAATACCTTGGGTGAACTAAAAAGAGAACTTAGTGAGTTAACTGACATTTCTGAAGACCTAGAGGAATTGAATGATCCTGTAATCAATAGTCTCTTCAATAATAAGAAGGAATTCTCTGTAGATGCTCTGAGAAAGCTCTATAATGCCTAGTAAATCTTCTATTTTCTTGTTTTGTTTAGAAGAATAACTATAGTTTGGAATAGCCATTATTGTGATTACACATAGCTATGTCCAACGTTTTCATCTTCATGTTTTTAGATTTATTGGTTTAAATTCTAAAATTGTTTGGAAGATGATTTTTGCAAAAAGATTAATCTTTATGGTTTTATATATTGCAATTTGTTATGGGATATGTGTGTTTGCGTCCGTGAACTATGATTGTCCCATACCTTGTCAAAAGTTAAGTCCTTTATATGTCGATATGCATGTGTTGATAAAAGAAGGAATGAACTTTTGACAAATACAAAAGTTAAGCCTATTATGTCAATTATTGATGGAAGATAGGTTAAAATCTTTTGTTTACAAGGATTATGTCTATTTTATGTCATTGTGCAAATGGTGATGGAAAATAGAATGAGTCCTTACTTATTCCACGGTATTAGGTCGACCTCCGATCCACAATTTGTGTATATACTGTGTTGTTCCATAAGGTGTCTTATGTTGAGATCTATCGACTGAGTTATTCTTTGGATTATTTGTTGCTCCGTGAGGTACTTTATGTCGAGCATGTTCAACTAAATTAATCATCCTTGTTTGGTTATTTAGTTGTTGCTCCGTAAGTTCTCTTATGTCTAACAAGACCAATTAAATTGATTACTTTTTGTGGTTAATTTGGTTGTGTATTCCGATTAGATTAATTATGGTTCTCTTGTGATTAATCTAATTGAGTATTTTTGAGTCTCCATAAGTTCACTTATGTTGAGCATTTCCGATTAAATTAATCATGGCTTCTCTTGTGGTTAATTTAATTGAGTATTTTGGATTCAAATTCATACTTGTATGTGATTTGTTATGTCCAAAGAAATCCTTCTTTTCTTTTGAAATTAAGGTCGCTCTTGTTGTTCTTTCGGGAATGACACTTTATGGGGGAGAGTTCTTAATTGAACTTGTGCTTAATTGCCAATCTTTGTGGGGAGTGCGGCTGTGGAATATTATAGAGGTTATCTTGTATCTTTATAAACTCCTAGATGAATGCATTTAGCTTCGGCTATATGATTGCATCTAAATAAGATGATATGTGCTTTCTTTTGGTCATGAAATGTATCTTTCAGAAATTTCATTAGGATCCCGTTTTCGTACCTTTGCCAATTTTATTGACAAAAAGGGGGAGAATTAATATGTAGTTCACACTACAAATACATATGGTTTTCGGATCATTATGTAAGGGGGAGTGGTTTCCATGTGAGATGGAGTATTGACTAAGGGGGAGTGATACATATCACCATAGTATTGTTGTCGAAGTTGTGATACAATTGAACTTTGATACTATATAATGATACTATGACACTGTATAACAATGATTGAGAACTCTTGTTTTCTCGTTGTTATAGCTACGGATTTTAAACAACGATGATGTTGAACTTACAACCTTTGGGATCATTGGAGTACTTGGAAGTGACAAAGATTTCGAGTAATGTTGAAGATTAGGCATGTGGAATAGGAGCTACAAAAGTTAATTCATTTATTTTTGAATTCCATATGTATTCATAGTTTTGTCACTAAAATTGACAAAGGTAGAGATTGTTAGAGCATTGCTCGGTCGAACTCGCATGCGTTGCTATCTCAAGCATGTTTGTCAATGTTAGTGATCAAAACTATAAGTCTTGATTTCTAGTCTACTATAGCTAAGTCTCGGACTAGGATAGAAAGTGTAGTTGAGCTCAAGAACTCCATGGAAATCATCATACAAGACGAAGAACTACTCAACGAACTGGTGGAACTTCATCGACTAAAAGGTATGTGGAGACTTGAACTTATCTATCACTCAAAAGTCTATCTACTCTATCTCATATCTTAAGACAAAATTCGTTTTGCTATATAGAATTCGATTATACACATTTGCTATTTCGAGCCGAGTTTATCTCGCCTATCTATTTCTCGAAATATGTGTTGGTAAGCTTTCGCTTTATCCAAGTTCATCTTTACCTAGTGACGAAAGTCATGTTATGTTTCAATCACTTTGAAAATGGCTTTGACGAAAAATGGTTTGTGAATAAAAACTATATAACGTCCTCTAAGAATGTTTTAATGATTGAAATGAGAGTTTAGATTATATAACCAATGTTGGATATAAGCATTGTGTGGCAACACATATATGTATAAGTCCTTTTTCCTTGAACCGAAGTTTGCGAACTTTGTTGATCAAGAGAACCGAACAAGAGCTGTGAACTCAGTCCTCGAACTGGCGGAAGTTCTCGACCCGAGAAATTCTGCTGGAGTTTGAGAACTCCTTCGAACTAAGTCTGCGAACTTAAGTTGGTTATATCTAAAAACTATTGTTTGTGAACTTATACTTATATTAACTAAGGAATGATAAATACAAACCGTGGCTATAAATTTCATGAACCGATTTGAGTGAATAAAATCATTTTTGCTTCAATTGTGTCTTGTGTAGTTACATAAGATTTCCTTGCAGTTGAACAACTCTCTAACTAGTTCATTTGAGTCATTTGAACTAGTTATG
The DNA here is from genome assembly GCA_023531295.1 of Papaver armeniacum. Classification (NCBI taxonomy): domain Eukaryota; kingdom Viridiplantae; phylum Streptophyta; class Magnoliopsida; order Ranunculales; family Papaveraceae; genus Papaver; species Papaver armeniacum. The sequence goes on along the minus strand of JAJJWW010001484.1, from coordinate 62,172 downwards.
GTGAAGAAGAATATGGTTGATATGAAAGTGCTCATATGGATAACCATTTGGTTAACTATTGTTGAACCAACAAATGTACATGTTTGGGTACGGTTACACAAGCCTAAAATCGTGCATTTCATTTGTGTGTAATAAGGTAAGTTTTTTATCCAATGGTTGAATGATATTAGCTTGAATCTAATCAGGTTTTCATCTAACGGTGAATATTGAATGCTTTGTTACTAAGCTAACATTGATTGCAAACCCTGATTTGAAAGACTATATAAGGGAGAACTCTAGCAACTGGGAAACCTAATCCCCACACCTTCCATGTAATACTAGTTGTATTAGCTAGAGTCGATTCTCCTTTAACCTTAGGTTTCTTCTTTAAAACCAGGTTGACGACTTAAAGACTTCATTGGGATTGTGAAGCCAGACGATACTACTTTCTCGTAGTTGTGTGATCTGATCTTGATGATTCTATCGTTTTGAGTACAATCGTAATGATTGGCTTGAGATTAATATCTCCGATAGGCAAGATATAAAAGTAGTCACAAACATCTTCGTCTCATCGTTTGTGATTCCACAATATCTTCTTTCGCCACGTCGATTAAGATTATTGTGAGGTGATTGATAATACTAGGTTGTTCTTCGGGAATATAAGTCTCAAGTTATCAATTGGTTCCTGTTCACCTTGATTTATCAAAGGACGAACAAAACTCGTAGGTATTTCTGTGGGAGACAGATTTATCTATTATTGTAGACTTTTCTCGTGTGATACGATTTGTTTATTAAAGTCTTCGACTTTGGGTCGTAGCAACTCTTAGTTGTGGGTGAGATCAACTAAGGGAATCAAGTGCGTAGTATCCCGCTGGGATCGAGAGATGTAAGGAGCGTAATCTGTACCTTGAATTAGTGTGAGATTGATTGGGGTTCAACTACAGTCCATACCAAGTTAGTTTGTAGTAGGCTAGTGTCTCGTAGCGGCTTAATACAAAGGTGGTGTTCAACTGGACTAGGTCCCGGGTTTTTCTCGCATTTGCGGTTTCTCGTTAACAAAATTTTGGTGTCTGTGTTATTTCTATTCCACATTATATTTTGTTATATAATTGAAATATCACAGGTTGTGTGTTTGAATCAATCAATTGGAAATCCTACCTTTGGTTGTTGATTGAAATTGATTGATCCTTGAACATTGGTCTTTGGTACCGTTCAAGTGATTTCTCTTGTATTCAATTAGACTCGCATATTTCTATTTGCTTGAGAAAGAATTGAATCAAGAAAGAGAGATATAACTCTTTGATATACTTTTTATAGATTGAGTCTTGTTGATTCTCTTAAAAGTATATTGGAGTTTGTCCATACAGATTGCTAAGCGAAATATTGGGTGTGGTTGTTGTACCCCCGTTTTTCCACTTAGTATTCACTTTGATGTGGGGGTTGGCTTTCACCAAAGTAGGGAAGTGCTCATATACCCAAACCTATGCATACACAAAGTTTAGTAAGAATCTTATCTTATAAGCATCTTCAGGTAATGGTTGAGAATTATTCGGTTACCAGATCTTGAGCGTTCTCGGCTCAACTAATGCCTCTCGATGTGTTGCAGTCAAGAGTTTGTCACCAACCCGAGGAAGTTTTGAAGGAGGAGTAACAACTTTCTTCTTTCCTTGCTTGGCCTTTTGCAACCTAAAAAAGAACAATAGAAGAAAAAAAATCAAATAGTCGTCAGGGTCGACAACAACCAACAACGCCGACTACATAGTCGGCAGGGAAAGTATTCAAATACCTTGCCGACTATTAACAAGATGGAACACAGTAAACACAAGGATTTCCACAAAATTAGTCGGCATGGTCGAAAGAGTATAGGGCGCCGACTAGTAAGCCACCGGCAGAGTAGTATTTAAATACCATGCCGAACTTATCACTTTAGGCATCAGGAGACACCAATAATTTTTAAAACACACCGCCGGCAGGGTGAAAAATTATAACCCACCGACTGTAAAAAAAATATATCGCCGGTAAGGTATTAAGGTTGAATACCTTGTCGACCATGTAAAAAGAAGTTACAGATATTAAACAGCCAGCATGATATTGAACCTAAAAGCTTGTCGACTAAACCTACATATGAAAGGTCGGCAGGGTCGTGAATCAGAGACCCCGCCAGCTGAATAACTGCAAATTCACAAATTGATTTTCCTGACCTAATTTGACATGCAAACATAAAATTGAAGTACTGGAGTGAGTTTAAGTAGGCCTTAATTACTTTCTCAATCGCGCCATTTCTTCGGTTTCAGAGGCGTTGATTCCTTCTTCTTCAACGGTTTTTTACTCTGTTTTTGTTGAACTAAGTTTGCAATCCCAGGGTTATACCTATTGGGTTTTCTATTTGTTTTTCATACGACTAGCCCTCGGCAGTGGCTCCATGTTTGAAGATTAATCCGAATTTTCGAATCGATGAGTTTTCGATTGTGGGGGATGGAAAAGCCGGTAAGGTAGAGGAGGAGAAGAAGAAGAGGAGAAGATGAAATGAAAAAATGATAACTGATTAGGGTAATAAGAATTATAATGGGAAAGGGTAGTTTTGTAACTTCACCCATTAGGCCACCCCCTTAGCCCTTAAAAAGAGTCCACTTAAATTTGGGTATACCCCAATCTCGCCACGCTTTTAAAAGCATATTATTTGTAAAGTTCTTTTTTTTTTAATAAATAAACCAGGTTCAACCCTGGAGATACATTCCATAGTTTGTTACAATGTCATCATGTAGAAGGTTTACCAAAAAAGTGTTAATGAGTGGCTCTTTCCACTGCGACCTGAGTTTATGTTCACAACAAAAAACATCCATCTTTCTTGCAATGAAAATTTTAGTCTCAGGAACCAGACTAAGTTCCTTGAGCTTCCTAATACATAATTTAAAGTTTTTGTTTCTGCCTGTATGCAGCTTTTCAGGTTTTTCTTCGCTTCTTCTAGTTGAATCTTAACTGCTTCAAGGACTTTCCCATTGTATCTGTAGCACCCCCAAAGCTAGCAGCTGACTAATCCAAGAGATTAACTAAATAAAGAGGCACTAAGAATCTAAAACATTTACTTAAGCATTTAATTATGAAAACTGCTACAAAACTTAACCCACAAACTAGCCCCGCTCTGAAATATATATACAAGTACTCCTCTCGAATGATACATATACAATAGTCATTTGGTTAAAATAAAATATTCAACATAATATACATAGCCGAAGTTAACAAATTAACGAACTCAACCCTTGAAGCTTTTGTTGCGCAACTCTGATCTGTCTCTGAAACTGAAAGTGGGAAAGGGTGAGCACATCATCCCAAAAAGGGGTGCCCAGTGGAAATAACATTTAACTTTCAAGTAATCATTGGAATGATCTAGAAAACAATTCATGTTTTACCTAAACATTAAAAGACAACCAACTCACGGATTTAAACAATCATGTATATGGAACTAACTCCTTCATCAAACAATGTATAATATTTGTGCTAACCACACTCAATAATAACATTGCGGTGTATCGCCCTAGCCATGTGCATAAAAGCTGAATTCATGTAGGTATAAAAGAAGGAGCAGTATCCTAATATACCACAGATGGAAAATCTTATTTTCCAAGCATTCAAATGGAAATTCTTATTTCCCAAATAATTCATAGAGACAAACAAAGTATTAGAACTCCTTTCCAAACCATGGAAAGATTAAAGGAATCGACAGAACTTCCAGAATTTAAGTTAAATAATGCATTGAAAGCACAACCAGATAATGCATAAATTTGATAAACATAAACTCTTGTAAAAGAAAACAACAGTAATCACAAAAGAGCTAAATGTAGATTCCCACCTCTTTTGATGACAAGCCACGCCTACCTCGAGATCCACGATCCACTGGTTCATCCTTTGAATCGATAGTTGTTAATAAAGACTAACTGTTAATCACACAAGAACTCTAAGAGTTTATCCAAAAGGCTCACACATGGCTCATACAAGTTTAACTAATGGTTATAAGCCCTAGTCCATCAAACCAGCCCATTAACACAAGGCCTAACCACCAAGGTCAACTAACGGTCACTAACAGTCAAAAGAGTCAACTGACATTCAACATCTATTCCAAGTCAAGTCCACTGGTCCAGGTCAAGGTCCTGGTCAAAAGGTCAACATAGTCAAATCGGGTCAAGGGTCCAACTCATGTCAAGTCTGGAAAATCGGTGAGTCGACTCAGTCAACAAGACTGATTCAGTTATACAAACCAAGGCCCTTGCACAGGCCAGAAGCTGAACTACACTATAATGGTGCATCACAAGCCTCAACATACTAACTAAGCTCAAACTGAGCAACCATTCCTCCCTGCCATAGTCTCATTACCAACTCTACTTCATTAACATTTCAATTCTATATACATTCATTAAAGTAAACTTATAACTCATTTACGAATACAAACTAAGTTTACTCGCAATTGCGCCTTTTAGCAATACATTCCACTAAACCGAATCGCCACCGCTTTGTATCAACTACAACTAAAAATCAATACCATCACTACTTGTAATCAAGTATAATTATCTACAACTACAAATCCACTTCAACTGAATTACTTCAATCATACATTCAAGTTATGTAAGCTTCATAACTAATTCACAACCATAAACTCGGCTTACCTGCAATAACAGTGGAAAGCCCCAAATGAACCATTAGCAAATCCCATCACCATATTCATCTCATACTCACACATACACGGTTCATACATATATCCCCTGTAGCTTCAATAATCTTCCGATTAGTTTAACATCATCACCAATAACTTATAACTCCACAACCACAGTAAATTCATTCCAATTCTCAACTCTATTATCCAACATACTCAACAAAGAACTGAATGTTATACTAATTTACTTAGAGAAACATTTACCTCAATATATATATTCATTCCAGCAAAATGAGATCAACTCCTCTTTCTTGCTTGACTTGATTCAACAGGCCATCTTAAGACAACAACAAACCCGAACTATAACCAAACTCCATCTGCAATGGGCCCATACCTTGACTTAAATTATTCATCTAAACCTTAATCCTTCTAACAAAGTAGCAACACCCTCTTTTCTCTACATGCAATTCACATCAAAACCCAAGTTACAGACCACATAACCATTCCACACTGCTCCCATCTCAACATACAGCTTCATAATATATTCATCATCATCCATAAACTCATAAACTCGCAATGAAAATCAATCAACACTACTAAGTTAACTAAGAAGAACAGTTACCTCAAAACAACTTCTCTTAACCAATTGACTCTTCTTCTTTCTTTATCTTCATCTTGCACATCAACAAACCACCAGTTCAGTTCATCTATTAGAAACACCATTCATCCCAAAACTACCATCTGTAATCAACTTAACATTCATCTAACTCTTCTCCTTGTGATTCAGAACAAACCTCAACCCAATTTCTTCATTAGTTTCTTTCTAATCTTGATTAGACTCAACACCAAAATACATCTCTGATTCTTTGATTAAATCATCTCCCTCGGCTCATGGCTTCAACCATCATCACTGAATTCATCTCAGAATCAGACTCAGATGAAACCCTAATTAAAACAATACCTTAATTATTCGAACTACAACTAAGACAAACCCTAGTTCTTCATCATCTACAATCTATCACTCCAAAATCTTCAAAACCATCACTGGTTCTCAGATAACCTTAAGATAATTCCCAATTCTCTGATTTCCAATTCAAGCTGGAGATATCAAATCAAATTCTTAAATCAAACAAACCCAATCCTTCAATTTCTCCTTGTTCACCTCTAATCGAATCCCCAAAGTTGAAACCCTAAATTACTGATTTTCTTCAATTTATCACCGAATCAACTTCAATACTTCATTTAAACATCTACGCTATCTGTTGTATTTTATTAATTTTAATATTTTTTTTTTAATTTACAATGATTAATATTCATTTATAATAAGAATAAAATTACATAGCAGGCAAGCGGGCAACAAGCTGCGCCGCAAGGCCTTTTTGAATTGCAAATCCTATCCTTTTAAAGACAAACTCTCTCGAACCCGGGGCATGACATTATTGTGCATGACCTTATGAACTCGTGAGAAGTCCAGCCGCCTGGGAGCCAGGTACCCAAAAGTATCAAAGGCAAAGGGGATAAAAGCATGCCCATTATCGATACATGCTTTCTCATGCTTCGCTATCTTACCTGAAGCAGCCCTCAACGCTGCTTGCCCAACTGTGAAAGACCCGTGTCCAATGCCTACTAATGGTGAGACCCCAGTAAGGTCAACACACGCATGTTTCCCATTAGCCCAGCCAAAAATAAGAACATCAGCTGGCCTGAGTGTTGATCTCCCATCAAGTGGGTCTGTCAAAAAGTTGACAACCGCTTCTTTCTTTGCTGAAATACCAGCCCTCCATAATACGTCATACAAGGTATCTCTCACATGGTCATGTCTATATTTAAACCCAGGATCCACCTTACAATTAACAACATGTTCCCCGTATGTGTCTAAACACCCTGTGATGCAAGCCGGGCACTGTGAATCAGAAGGGTATAAGGGAATCATTAATCTGTACTTAAGTATTGACCGGTATTCCAAGGGAAACATCTACCCATTTATTTATGTGTGAAAACTATTTCTGCCGGTTTTGGTAATTTGGGTGTGTGGATGAGAAATGAATCTAAACCCTAAACAAATGCACTGCACGGGAGTGCTTGTGATTCGAGAAATAAATATGTACAACTCTGGCCTAAACCAAGAAATGGTCGTTCCAGACTTGCTTCGGTCACAAAGTGAAGGAGATGGGGTTGATCTTAGGGAGGGAAGTGAAGAAGGTGTTGATATTGTGAAGGTGTTGGTTATGTACGACTTGTATCATAAAGCTGAAATGGCCTGCAGAATGTAAGTTATCAGTTCTGGCGTTGGGATACGATTGTATCAACACTTGGTTTTCTGTCTTGTCTTTGTGTGTCTTGTGGAAATAGGGAGGAGAACCTATTTATACACGTCATAAAGCACAAACCTCGTCTTTCGTGGGAAGTGGAGGAAGTGGAGTGATGGAGTAGTGGAGTCGTGTGTTAGTGTCACACGATCAGTCTTTCCCACTTGTCCCATCATCACTAACCGTCCATGTCTTCCTGACACGTTCTTGTGATGGCGCGTTGCGCGCTGCATGTTGTAAACCGCCAAAACAATACCCCAAAGTAAGTATCCCCGCCTTGTGACATGCGATGTCTCGATTGTGTGGATCGTGGGACCCACATAAGGTAGCATACTTGCTAGGTTTAAATAACTAAGTTATTTGGGAAACCGATATTTATGAAATATCGCGTGTATTCTATGCATGTAATGCATTGAATATATTCAAGCATGTATGAAACATCGTTGTTTTAAGGCTTAACTGAGTAAGTCACGATCAAGCGTCTTAAAACAAAGATCATGTCCAACCATCTTCGAGTGATCGTTTGGAGGCCGCATGGGCGAGCCATACTTTGGCCGATCACTCTATGTGGAAGAGTGGCGGACGGTGATCATGGGGATGCCTCATTGGTCTCTTAACTCCTAATCGTGGCTTCTTAACCAAGTCGGTAGAGTTGGATGGACGAGATGATCCGTGACGCTCATCTCGCGACCGTTGATGAAGTTTTAGGGTTTTGAAGAGGTGTGCAAGCATCACTCTTCGCCTTGGTCGAATCCAAGCATGGGAGACGTTTTTTGACAGACCGACCGGCATGCGTGTAGAAGGCTTGCCGGTGTACACGTCCGTACCTCACTGTCCCATGAAAGTGTGATCTAAACCACTCAATTTTTCCTAAGAAAGAGAAGCGGCTGAGATTGATTTGCGGCATGTAAATCCCATGCCGCAGCGGAGTTGAAGACCGCATGTCATGCCTACTTCGGCGCGCGTTTCGATCCATCCAGCCATGGTTGGCCTTGGTCGATCGGGTCAAAGCGTGTAGATGGGCCCACGGTGATCGTGATGACATGCTCCTGGACCCTTTGAATCTACATCTACACCCTTCATCTATGCTTGCGAAGATGGACGTCGTGATCGATTAATGACACATGTAATATGCCGCAAACCCTAATTAGGGTTTTGGATCTGGCCGTGTGTACACGACTTCAGCCTAACGGTTTGGCAGGCTATGCTCCTCCTTTGGGGAGGCCGACCATGTGGGGCCCACATTGGTTCGGTGGTGAACATGGTGATACCTGACTAACGGTCTTAGTCCTGGTCTAATCCATCCAAACATGCTGGTGAAGTTGGATGGTCGTGATCAATTTGAGACCTTAGTGGAATTTCCTCGCGACCCTTTAAGCATTACGCCGCCATACTTTTGGCAAACGCACGTTGCTCTATGGCTAGGTCGAGATGGTCGACCAGCAAAGGGAGAGGGGGCCCTCCAAGATGCGGTCAAGCTTGTCCGACCGGTCATGGGATAATCCACGCCGTCCAATCATGCCGGTGAAGTTGGACGACCGTGGCTAGTTTTGAGACTGGCTGCTGCGCCCTTGTCTTGCGCACAAGCTTTTCCAAGCTGCTCCACACCATTCCAACCATCCTACTTTAGGCTGGTGTTCGGTGGTTATTTGGGAGGCATGGTATGTATTCGACCGACCAGGGCATAAACGGGCCCGCTGGTGGTCATTAAGGTGGTAGCCTCGCTCCCGCCGAGGATCGTCTAGGCCAAGTTAAATCATGCGCAACTTGCGTGGTCGTGATTGTTTCGAGACCGATATGGACAGTCCCGTATTCAAATATGCTCAATCGGGCTAGTATAACTCACCGAGAGATGTATGCTCAATCGGGCTAGTATAACACACCGAGAGATGTAGCATGTACGGGTATTTCGCGCATGACTCACTATTAACACTTGGAGATTCGTGTTACTTTGTTGAGAGCAACATTCAGTCGTCATTCCGCACTAATAATGAGAGTTCTGTGGGAACAACATAGGAAATACAAGGCTAGTCATACATTAATTAATAATGCTATAAATTCACAAGGTATATGGGATTGTTGCCACATGCTCCAACCTGGATGAATTTTGTGTATTTAATTCACAGAATACTTGGATTGTTGCCACATGCTCCATTCTAGGTGAATTAGTAAAGTGAAGAAGTATTCATCACTTATCAGTGGATTTATCCTTTGCAGGATGTCAGCGCATAAATTTGGTTTTACAATTTTAGCCCTAAACTAAAATCCACCATCAACATTAAGCCCATGCCTAGCTCATAATGGTTACACTATTGTGGGGTAGGCATTAGATGGTGACAAATAAAGATAAAACTTTTGAGACAAAGTTAGATGTTACCAGGAGAGACGGGTCGTCCTGTCCCTGGATCATGTCACGTTCAAGAGGCGTCCAGGCGAGCGTTCTCCTAGCATGATGTCGGTCTTTCCTGCTTCGATGGACCTTTGCTTCGGTCGAGAGCCTGCTTCGCTCGATCGTGGGACTCATCATGCGCCTGCTTGATCGAACATGGGCTTATTGTGCCTGCTTCGTTCGTGGGGCTACTGCGCCTGCTTTGCTCGATCGTGGGACTCATCATGCGCCTGCTTGATCGAACGTGGGCTTGTTGGGCCTGTTTTGCTCGTACGGTTTATGTGCTTGCTCGAGTGTCATCCTTTCTACTTCGACCAAACACCGACCCTGCTATCTTGACCAAACATCGGCCTTGCTGCCTTGACCAAACACCGACCTTGTAGCTTGTTTTGCTTCGCTCGAACGTAGGACCCACCGCGTGCTTGCTTTGCTCAAAAATGAACCTTGTGTGCTCAAATGTGAATGTGGGTCCTGTAGAGAGCGTCGAAGCAGCTTCTGGAGCAAGCAGGTCCCGGAGAGCGTTGAAGTATTGAAGCGACTTCTTCTAGAGAGAGCTGAAACGCCTTCTTCTGGAGAGAGAGCATTGAAGCGGCTTCTACTGGAGGGAGCGTTGAAACAACTTCTTCTTCTGTTTGGTTTCCCTTGCGAATTACATGCTTCTTGATTGACTATCTCTCTTGTGCTGAAGAAGTTCTTGACGATTTAAGGAATTTCATGCGTCGAGCCTGAGTCCCCAAGCGTGGTCTACGTGTCTCTATCTTGTATGCCCGATGGGTCTTTTATACGTAGTGGTCGTTGATATGGTGAAGCTCTGGATGGTATCAATCGACGAGCAACAACGGTTCTTGGCAGCAGATGTGATCAGAAGAGACTGTCAGGGAGAGGCGTGGTGGCAACTTTCACGAACTTGGCACCATTCATACAATGGTAGAGATCATCTCGTTATTAGAGGGAGAAGCTGGAACCGATGGCTTTCTTGATGTTTCTTCATGGAATAGAGAAGAGGGAGACAGTCCCCTGCCCACGAGTATCCACTGAGCTTTCGAGTTGATAGATATTCTCACGCTGGGTTCATGAGGCCGTCTTTACGCCTACGTTGCGCTTCATAGATGTCCAGGAATATCACCAGCCTTTGACAATACGTCTGCACTCTTGAGTATATCCTCGTCTTTGGACATCTTGGAATGATAGTGTGCTTGCATCTCTCTAAATTCACCATCTTTGAGATGGGAAGTGCTAAGCGTCATACTCATTTGCCATTATCATCTTTGGATAGTGTCTTTGAGGAGTAGGGAAGTTCCTTCATGCGAATGACTTAACTAATGATGAAGCTCTTGACATGGAGAATCTGTATGTACCTCTTAAGACCCAGGTGCAATCCCCTTTAGTAACGCAACTACTTCTTCTACGGGAGACGAAATTCAAAGCGTCTCTCATTGATGTTGCTATCGTCGAGCCAGACATGGAATATCTTGGACATTGTTTCATCATTGTGGCGGTCGCGCGCAGGATGTTGTATCTCGGTGGTTTTCCTCCTACAGGAAACTGCTTACAAAAGGCTGAAGGTTGTATTGCCCGTTGGTGAAATATATGCTTCCACGAACATCGTGAGGCTCTTCATTACTGGCAGGCTTGCTGTTTCTAGCAGGGCAGGTGCTGTCACAACTGAGCGTTTAGTGTTAGACACATTTTTGTGTCTGAATTGTCCTCATTGTCTCTATTGTTAGTCTCGATTTTTGTACTAATTTTGGTGTTTTTATGTTTGTGTAGGTGTTTTTGGAGAAATACACTTGTGTGGAAAAAGTTGCTCGAAAAGTGCTTTTCGGACCTCCGGAGAAAAGTGATAAAGGCACCCTCATGTTGGTTAAGGGGCACCTCAGGGCACCCCAGATGTTAAAGGCGCCCGTGTTTTGGATCAGGGCACACCATCTTCACCATTTTTAATTTTGGTTTTGGCGGGAAAATATTCACACTACTGGCAGATTTTCAGTTCGTCATTTGGAGGGGTTATAGTGCGATTCAATGGCAAAAATTTCATGGGATGACTTGACTGAGCGTAACAAAGTAGGTATGGTTGATTGTTTCTGTTAAAATTGTCTAGATAACTCGCGAGGAGAAAACAGGGCACACATACGCCGGAAGAGATATTCACGGGATTACACGTTTGCTGCTCGTGTTTGGATAGAGCCTGGTGATCGCTGTCGTAAGCGTCAAAAATAATTTCACTTTCTTACTCACTAAATTTAGATGAAGTACAAAGTAAGGAAGAGTTCGTATCCACAGAGAGGCAATTGTTGTTATGCAATTTTTAGTTTCTAAGGTAACCAAGGGGGGATGTTTGTTGTTTTATCTAATAAATAAAAGTAATTGATAGCAAAGTAAATAATTGGAATAATCAATAAGGAGAAGATATTGGTCACGGGATAGTATCATTCACAAACATGTATTTTCATCAATGATTAGAATTGGTATTTTAATCTCGTATTTACTAAAAGTCCTAGGATACCTTGATCGCAAGTATAACCCGTTAATTCCCTGATTTCATCACAACCACATTAAAAGATGCATATGTGAATTCTTCCTAGAAAGCAACCTAAAGTGTAAAAGCACAATTAAGTTTAACTCCCTAAAAGCAATAAGTTATATGGAATAAGACTAATCAATGCAAACGAATGTGTAAAAGCACTAAACGTTTTAACAAAAGTTATGATTCACTTGTGACTAGTAGGATATATCACTACAAGCACTACCCACAATTATGTTACTTAGAATCAGGGATAAACAACTTTTTCGTATTGAAAACCCTAATATAGCTCTAGAGATGAACGCAAATCGGATTGATTCCGGACTCAACCAAACAAACTATCAAATCATAAAACACTATTAATTGTGAATCACAAACAATAGAATATTGAGACAAAACTAATTCATTGAATCATATAACATATTGAGAAATCAACTTTTATCCCATAACCAATAATATGTTTAGCTACTCATAGCTATGGAGTTCATCATAATAATAATAATTGAAAAGAAGAAGATGAACAAAAGCAAACCCTAGAAGCGTAAACAAAACTTGCTCTCCAAAATTCCAAGAATAAGATATATATGATTAGTTGTAGAAGACTTTCCCTTTTATAGCTTTTCTCCAACTTCTAAAATTAGGTCTAGTCTTCAAAGTCCATTAGATGAAAATCCACCAAGCCCATAAGAAAGAGAAACCCATGTAGAAAATATGTCCCAAAAGTGGTCGCCGGAAACCCGGTATTATGGCCGGAACTTGGCCGGAAGGGTCGCCGGAAAGCATCTCAGGTGACCGGCAAAGTCCGCCCGGTCACCGGTTAAATGAGTCGACTCGGTCAGGTCAACTGAGTCAACTCAGAGTCAAGGCGAGTCGAACCAGGTCAAAGCTCAGCCGAGTCAGGTAGCTACTCAGACGAGTCAGGTCTGGCTCAGTCTGAGTCACTCTGGCCTATGCCATTTCTGCAACATTTTTTCCATTCCAGAGACTGTGCTTGTAGAGTACCAGCACAGAACCACCAGTATCATCCTCTTGCACCTGCAAAGCCAATACCAGCTCATTCTCATTCAATCACCAACTCCACCCAATATCCCCTGGCACAATAATCTGCCTCACAGACCAACACCTTGTTTCAGCTCCAAGCACATTTGCCGTGCTCGGCTTTAGTTCTGCATCGCCTAATAACCACCACCCGCCTTACCCATCACAACCTCAATACACCATTCTCTTCTAGGCCTCAATGCCAGGTCATGGCATTTCAACCACCGCCCGTAGCTTTCACACCCATAACCCCGCACTTTTTGTCTCAGCTACATTAAACCCATCAACACCACCTCAGTATCAGTAGCACAGAGCTCAACCATTCTACACATCAATACCACATTCCGTGCCTCGAGTCTCCAGCCATCAACCCATTCTATCACAGCAGCACAAACCTTGCCTGCAATTCAGCTCAGTCTCAGCTCATATCATGACTCAAGTCCTAGGCATTCCTCTAAGCACGCTGAGGCCACCCGCAACAAAGATCTCCCTTGAGCTACACCTGCAACTCCACAGCATCACCAATGCCATTACCTGACTCAACCTGCAACAGCCTTGCACAGCTGCAATTCTGCGGCAGACTCAAGTCTCAACACACAGTCCACTCCCTTGTTCTCAGACCACCAGAACTGTAGCTATGTAACTCACCACAATCCAATTCAGTGCATCTCTTGGCTTATGACAAAATACCACCAGTTTCATATCAAGCCTGCAACCTGAGCCACCATTTCATCCACTTGAGCTGTAACTGCAACTTCATAAACTCATTACCAGGTCTAACCCCATCTGTAACTGCTCCTTGGCTCAAACCATTGCAACCATCTCAAGCCATTGCTTCAACTCCAGCCTTCTCCATCATCATGCCATCACTAGCAATCGCCACTGAAGCTCCATCACCATCAACATCTGCTCAGCTTATCTCGAGCCAATCTCAGACCCTAACAGCTCACAGCATTAGACCCATCTTTGTACAACCTCCATTCATCTCAGCTGATAACAGCAGTAGCTGCAATTTCTTCCAGTTTTAAATCCAGCTCGATGAGCTCTGAAGCTTCCTTGTTCAAACAAACTCAAAAACTCCATCTCACTTCCTTCCATCTTCTACAATTTGTTCACCAGCAGTAGCAGATTCCATTATCTCTGATTCGTTGACAACAGCACACACAAACCCCTTTAATCTCTTTTAAAATCAACTCAGAACCCATTATATTCACAGACCCATCATTCATCTCAGAGCCACAAACCCTAGAACAACTCAATCATCTCATATTTCTCCCCATTTCAATCTCCACAGAAAACCCCATTTTACCGAGCTTCAACAATACCATTAATGGATCTCCATTTCATTCTTGATTTGAAGCAGAGAACCCTAACTTTGCCAATAACGGATTCAGTCTTCTTCCAACACCAGTTGAACCACAACATCTCATACCCACATAGATTTCAGACTCACAGCAGCTTCACCATCTGGATTTAAGCCATTCAATCTCAGGTATCGAACCCTAGCTTTTTATTGCAGTTATGATCTTCTTCTCTTTCATGGCAGCAGCATCTCACAGCACCAGATCCCATCAATTTCATTTATAGCATCATCATCTCTCGATCTGGATTTCAGGTGGAAACCCTAACTCCTTCTTCTCTCACAGAAACAACGCACTGAATTTGGGGATGAGAATGAATTCCTTCTTCACGACCAAGTTGATAATGTTGCCTTCGTATCGCCGTATTTAGGCACCCTGGACAATGGATATGGGCCACCAAGTAATCTCTTTGTACTTGTCGCCCTTGGGAACCGAAGCTTAACTGTTGACTTTGCTCGTAACCTTCTCATACGGAACCGGAATGGCCTCGTTCTTTCGCCGATAGCTTCGCCTTTTCGCTCTCGTCACCATGATGAAAAATAAATCCAACATTTGATCCGGTTCCACTTCTTTCCGCTCTTTTTCGTTTAAATGGGTGATTTCTTCTCCTTTTGTTCTCTGTGACTCCATTGCACCTATAAAACTCAAAAGCAAACATAAGATACATAATTCACACGAAAAATAGCAAAGAAAGCATAAACTCTATATAGTAAATACGATGTATTCTACACCTATCACCCGGTCGCTGAAGGAGCGTGAAATAGATGAATAAGGAAGGTTGGATTGATACAGACGCGTGCTGCTACAAAAAGAGAAAGAATATATCCCGAGAATAATATCATTGACTGCCGAGTAATGGGAAGATATTTTGGAGTTATGAGGAGTAATCTTTGGTCCTGTCGAGTATATATAAGTTGCTGGGGTCGAGTAGAAGGACTACAGAGAGTTTGGGAGAAGAACAGAGCAATAGAAATCAAGTTAGAGAATTCTGCTGCTGCTGCTGTGAAGGAAGAACACGAAGAACATAACACTTCTGAAGACCGTCGTTTATCAACAGTAACAACGACCATCACTTGTGGGTCACATAGATACAGTATCAGTGACGCATATCAGTTATCGTTCTTTTGTAACAGTGTTTGCAACAATTATAAGCGTTGCAAACACCCGGTTTTAATCATTTTCTCCCATTTTCCATCATTTGTAACCACTTTTGAGCATAAATGAAATCAACTTTTGAGTGTGTTTCCAACATGATGATGAGCTAATTCTCCCACAACCAAGGCAATGAGGAAGCTATTCGCGCATGGATAATTGGTAACTATTTTAATTTCTCAAATTTATAATTCATAATTCACTCAATCACTGCTTTTGCAGAGTTTTAATTGTTTGCAAAATTTTCTTCATTAGTTGTGATTCAATTAGATAGGTTATGCTTTGTTTAGATAATCTATGCTTAGGGGATACAATTAATTTTTGAGAATTTGCCTGATTATTTGTGAATTAAGAAATAAGGGACTTAAAAGATAATTAGAGTTTTGGATTATTTACCATAATTTATTCATGTGTAATAGTGGAATCAGTGTCTTGGTTATTCCTAATATCTTGAAATCAAATTTTGAGTTAAGTTTGTTTGTTTTTAAGTTTTATAAGTCTGAAATCTATTGCTTTCACAAGTCTCAACGAACCTTATTTACTACAACATTATTGATTCACATCAATTTTTGGCGCCGTCGACACGGACTTGTCTTTAGGCTAGAGTTTTTAGATTATTTTTTTTGGGTTTTCTTTTTTAGGTTTTTATTTGTTTTTATTTTATTTGTTCTTCTTTACGTTTTTGGGTTTTTGTTTTTTTACTACAGATTTTGGAATTTGGAGCGAAAGAAAAATTTGCCAAAGCTTTTGGTGAATACTTAAAGACTTGGAGTAAAAGGCAAAGCGAAAGGAGCGAAAGAAGAAGATTTTTTTTATAAAAGAGAAAAAAAAAAAAAAAAAAAAAAAGAGAGTTTATTTTTTTAGATTGTATTAGGATTTCTCTATTCTTGTAAATTTTTTTTTTTCCTTTTGCACTTTACTTTTTGGACTTTGGACTTTAAACTTTGGGACATTATTTTTAAACCCTACGGAAGGGTAGTTTAAATATTAAACTGTTTGCAGAGAAGGACGGTGATTACGATATCACCTCGGCCCCTCGGGTTCGTACATGACATAGGAGTCGTGGCCCGAGTCGACTTCAACGGTTCATCCCCCGTCTGGAACGGGAGGTAAGTTTGTCGAAACACTCGCGAATCCCCTGTCACCGAATTACTGTATTCCTTCGTTTGCATATATGTCGAGGAACTGAATACGGCTGTTTTAATTTCCTAGTAAAGGGAAAGGACTGGCCATACAAGATAAGGGTTCGGATTTCATCACCGTTCTCTTCTTGCACGCCTTAGGAAAACGATACTTAAACGCGAACCTAAGCTTTAAAATTTGGAATAGAACGAGACCGATAGGGTAACGATCTTAGTAGGAAAGTCATTCGAAAATTATTGGTTACTCTTTTGAGCATACTTCGAAGTTCATGATGGTTTCTGTAAGTTGAATGCGTGACTGCGCCGCCTTGTAATGCGGTGAGGCCTTGGGTATCAAAGCTCCACGCAGCTTCCCTCGGCTCTATTCAACTTACTTAAACTCGGTTTGATTCCGAGGGGTTTGCTCGTATTGTAACGAATTCCCTTTCGAAGGATTATAAGTCGGTCTAGAAAACAATCTAAGTGGAGCCATCATGCTTTTTGTTTGCTAGAACTTTCTAGGTTTGCTTTGGTGGAGTCAGCCTGCTTTGTGTTTGCTTAGAACCTCCCTTCCTTTTAGGATTTTTCTTTTTCTTTTTTATTTTCTTTTTCTAGTGTATGCCCGAGGTCATTAGAGAACGGGCTTGGAAAAGAAACACTCTAGGTCGTTTGATTAGTGACAAACCTAGTAGTTCTTCTTGTGAAGGCGGGGAACTCAAGACTCTTCTTTGAGAGCCCCGTTTTTGGAAACTTCAGTTTTGAGAATCTGTCTCTTCATGAAGAAAGTACCCCTAGTACTTCAGCTGTGCCAACAATGACTACTTTGAAAGATTACATGTTCCCAACTAGGACCAACCGATTTTCGTGCATTAAATTGCCAGCCAATACGGCTAATTTCGAGATAAAACCTAGTATTCTTCAGATGATCCCTATATTCTTAGGAAAAGATGATGAGAACCCTTATTTTCATATTAGGGACTTTGAGGAAATTTGCGGACACGCTTAGAATAAAATACCTTATCGATGAAGTCTTGAAACTTAAGATGTTTCCCTTTTCCTTGAGATATAAAGCCAAGACCTGGCTGAACAACCTACCATCTGAATCCATTGAAACATGGAAGGAACTGATTGCAGCTTTCTATATGAAATTTTACCCTAAGCATAAAACTGCAGCTGTTAGGCAAAAAATTTGTGCTAGTGTGCAACAAGAGGGAGAGTCTCTTTATAGGTTTTTAGAGAGATTCAATGATCTCCTATCCCAGTGTCATCACCATGTATTTGATAAGATGAAACTTGTGGAGATTATTTATAATGGTTTCGACTATACGACTAAATCCATGGTCGAGTCTATGTGCGCCGGTGAGTTCACTAATAAAACTGTTGATGATGCTTTTACCTTCTTAGGAACTATCGCTGAAAAATCCCAACAGTGGGAGTCTTGTGTTGAACCCCCTAAAAGACTCTTGGTCAATAGAAGTAGAACCAATGTGGTAGATACAAGCTTCGAGTCAGATGCTAAGTTTGCTGCTTTGTCTAGAAGGTTAGAAGCTTTGGAAATGGGTCAGTCTAAAAATAGGTCCCTTGTTGAACCTAATAGAGCCTCTCAAGTCTCTAATTGTGGAATAGAGCCCGATAACTCATTTTGGGAAGGTCATGTTAGTGTAGAACAAGCCCATGTTGTCTATAACAATGCTAGGTTTGAGAACCGTCAAAAGTTTGACCCATACTCAGAGACCTACCACCCTGGTTGGAGCAACCATCCTAACTTTTCTTGGTCTAAAGGCCGAATCAAGGTCACCTAGTAATTCTCGGCCTCCCCCCCCTTGGTTATGCAAAGAACCCTCCAGTGTCAAACCCGGTTTCGAACACTTCGAGAAAAGATCTCTACCTTTGAAGAAACTCTCACTATGTTAGCAAAGAACCATGATATGTTATCGCCTAACCACCTTAGCTTTCAACAAGAAACCAGTGCACTTTGAAGAATAATTCCCAGACTCTTGCTAAATTAGAACTTCAAGTTGGCCATATAGCTAAGTTTATTAGTGAGAGAGAAGAAGGAAGGTTCCCTAGTCATACTGATCCTAACCCCAAAGGAGAGAAATCGTACAATCATGTGAATTCTATTACAACCCTTAGGAGTGGAAAGAAAGTTGACAATAAGGTCGCCATGCCTGAAAGTGAACATGCTGTAGTTCACCCTGCTGAGCCGGAAAATGATAAGGAGGCTGATAGAGTCTCTAACCAGAATAATGAGGGTCCTAATGAGTCCGGATTTGTTCCTAGAGCCCCGTTCCCCAAGCTGTTAGTTCCAACTAAGAGGGAGTCCAACTTTAATGATATATTGGAGGTTTTTAAGCAGGTTACTATCAACCTCCCATTGTTAGATACGATTAAGCAGATTCCCGCTTATGCCAAATTTCTTAAGGACTTGTGTACACGAAAGCGTAAGCTTAGTGTTTAAAAGAAAGCCTTCCTATCTAGTCACATGAGTTCTATTATTAAGAATACCACTACTCCTAAATACAAAGACCCAGGGTCCCCTACCATTTCTTGCACAATAGGTAAATACCGTGTTCAGAAAGCGTTGCTTGACTTAGGAGCCAGTGTGAACTTACTTCCATACCATGTGTACCTTAAGCTAGGACTTGGTGAGATGAAACCTACCCGAGATGACTCTTCGATTAGGCGATAGGTCCGTTAAAATTCCTTGTGGTGTGATCGAGGATGTTCTTATAGAGGTCGACAAGTTTATTTATCCAAAGGATTTTGTTATCCTAGATACCCAACCCGTCCCCGACCCAGAGAACCGAGATACCGGTAATTTTAGGTCGCCCGTTTTAGCTACATCCAATGCGATCATTAACTCGTCGAACCGGCATTATGAATTTGTCTTTTGGTAATATGACTATTGAGCAACGTCTTTCATATTAGTAAGCTACCCTCCGAACTAGATGACTCTAGCATAGAAGAGGTGAACATGATAGGAACATTAGTCGAGGAGTCATTACCAAACACTTTGTTAGAAGATCCATTAGAGAAATGCCTAGCTCACTTTGGGATTTATTTTGATGATGATGATGTGATTAATGAGGTGAATGCTTTGTTAGATTCAACCCCTTTGATAGACACTAGTAATGGATGGAAACCTAAGTTCGAACCTCTACCCGTTTCTAAGTCTACCCTAGTTCCTTCGTTAGAAAAGCCGCCTAAGTTGGACCTAAAACCATTGCCAGATACCCTGAAGTATGTGTTTTTAGGCCCGTCTGAGACTTTACCTGTGATTGTTGCATCCGACTTGGATAGTGATCAGGATAGTAGGCTAGTAACCGTCCTTCAAAACAACAAGGAAGCTTTAGGATGGACCATAGCAAACATCAAGGGTATAAGTCCCACTGTTTGTATGCATCGATCTATTTAGAGAGTGACACCAAACCTTCTAGGGAGATGCAACGTAGATCGAACCCAAATATGAAAGAAGTAGTTCGAACCGAGGTTCTTAAGTTGTTAGATGCAGGCATTATCTACCCCATTTCGTACAACAAGTGGGTCAGCCCTGTTCGTGGTTGTTCCCAAGAAATCCTAGATTAATGTAGTCCGTAATGACAATAATGAGTTAATCCCAACCCGAGTGACCACGGGTTGGCGTGTTTGTATTGACTATAGGAAATTGAACAAGGTCACTAGGAAGGACCACTTTCCCCTTCCCTTCATCGACCGGATGCTAGAGAGATTAGCTGGACATAGTCATTACGCTTTTAGATGGATACTCCGGTTATAATCGATCGTTATTGCCCCGTAAAACCAGAGAAAACCACTTTTACATGTCCCTTTGGTACCTTTGCGTATAGACGCATGCCTTTCGGGCTATGTAACGCCCCCAACTTTTCAGCGTTGCATGATGATCATATTTTCAGATATGGTAGAACGGTTCTTGGAGGTCTTTATGGATGATTTTTCAATGTTTGGTTCGTCTTTCGATGAGTGGTTGCATCATTTGTCATTAGTGTTGACTAGATGTAAGGAAAAGAATCTAGTGATTAATTGGGAGAAATGTCATTTCATGGTTCAATCAGGAATTGTTTTAGGGAATATCGTATCTTCTAAGGGTATGGAGGTAGATAAAGCCAAAGTTGACCTTATTAAGACTTTACAGGTCCCAAAAACCGTAAAACATATTAGGTCATTCTTAGGGCATGCAGGTTTTTATCGTCGATTCATTAAGGATTTTAGCTTGATTTCTAGACCTCTTTGCAATTTGCTTGCAAAAGATGTTAAGTTTGTCTTTGATGATGCTTGTTTAGAGGCTTTTGAGAAGCTTAAGACTTTACTTACTACCGCCCCCATAGTCCAGGCTCCTAACTGGAACCTACCCTTTGAGATCACGTGCGATGCTTTAGATTATGCTATTGGTGTTGTGCTAGGTCAGCGAGAAAACAAATTACTTCATGTGATTTACTATGCTAGCAAAACTATAAATGATGCCCAGTTGAACTATACCACTACAGAGAAGGAACTGTTGGCCATTGTGTTTGCCTTAGACAAGTTTAGACCCTATCTCTTAGGTTCTAAAATCTTAATCTACACTGATCATGCTACTTTGAAATAACTTTTGTCTAAAAAGGATACCAAACCTAGATTGATTAGATGGATCCTTTTATTACAAGAATTTTGTCCAGACATTAGAGACAACAAGGGTGCAGAAAATGTAGTAGCAGACCACTTGTCTAGGCTAGTTGTTAGTTCCCCCTAATGATTCCCTTCATATAAGGGATAGCTTTCCGATGAACAATTGTTCTTTGTTTCCCAATCACCTTGGTATGCAAATATAGTGAATTATCTTATTATCGTCGAATGCCCCAACATTGGGGTAAACAAGATCGTTCTAGGTTTTTAGCCGAGGTTAAGCACTTCTTTTGGGATGATCCTTATTTATTTAAGTATTGTCCAGACAGTTATTAGGAGATGTATACCCGAGAGTGACCAGTCCAAGATTATTTCCTTTTGTCATGATCATGCTTGTGGGGGTCACTTTAGTGCTAAGAAGACTGCTGCTAAGATATTGCAGTGTGGATTCTATTGGACTTCGTTGTTTAAAGACTCCCATAGTTACTGTGTTACTTGTGAACGTTGCCAGAAATTAGGAACCATTTCCCGAAGGAACATGATGCCCTTGAACCCTATTTTAGTTGTCGAGGTCTTTGATGTGTGGGGTATTGACTTTATGGGTCTGTTTCCTAATTCTTTTGGTAACTTATACATCCTTGTTGCTGTAGACTATGTCTCTAAGTGGATTGAGGCGGTTGCGTGTAAGACCAATGACCATAGGGTTGTGATTGAGTTCTTGAAAAATAATATACTTACACGTTTTGGTACACCGCGAGCTATAATTAGTGATGGAGGGTCGCACTTTTGTAATGGACCTTTTAGGCTTTTGATGAAGAAATATGGTATTACACATAAGGTAGCTACCCCGTATCATCCACAGACTAGTGGTCAAGTAGAGGTTTCCAATAGGGAGATAAAATGTATATTAGAGAAAACAGTTAATCCTAATCGGAAAGACTGGTCGTCTAGGCTTATTGATGCCTTATGGGCTTACCGTACTGCTTTTAAGACCCCCATTGGAATGTCGCCTTATCGGCTTGTGTATGGCAAGGCATGTCATTTACCTGTTGAGTTAGAACATAGAGCTTATTGGGCTTTTAAGCAGCTAAATTTTTCACTTGACAAGGCAGAGCCCGAGGAAACTCCACTCAATGAGTTGGAAGAGATTCGTATATATGCTTACGATAGTGCTAAGGAGTATAAGAACAAAATGAAACTTGTGCATGATAGAAATATTTTAAGGAAGTCATTTTCTCCAGGTCTCCAGGTCAAAAAGTTCTTCTGTATGATACCCGCTTGCATCTTTTCCCTGGGAAGTTACGTTCTCGGTGGACGGGTCCTTTTATTGTTCGCACTGTATTTCCTCATGGAGCTGTTGAGATCGAGACACCGGACGGTAGTAGTTCTTCGAAAGTTAACGGTCAGAGATTGAAACCCTTTTTAGAGCCCTTTCCTACAGGTGATGTTGAGGAGGTCCCTCTGGAGGACCCCGTTTACCCTTGATTGACCATCGAGGCGATTGTATGTTGTATATTAGTTTTTGATTTCTCTCTTCACCCGTGTACTATCTTTCCGACTTCTCTCTTACTGGTTCCTCATGTTACTTTACCTTTTGGTATTGCTCTTTCATTAGAAACATTGAGGACAATGTTAGATTTAAGTTTGGGGGTGGGGAAGAAACTTTTTGTTAGCTTTTAGTTGCAATAAATAAACTCCAGAGCCTAGAAATTTATGTTTATTAAGGTCGGCACTAACCAATCTAAGTGGATGGAAACATTTTGGTTGTAGGAGTTGAGGAACCAATCTGATTAGATGGAAACATCTAGAAGAGTCTATTCATAAAAGCACAGAGCTCAGATGTTAGAAAAGAAAACATGGTAGTTTCGCCATATCCTCGTGATGGAAACATCGAAAGAATCCTGATCACTTCTTTTTCTTTTTCTTTTTCTTTTTACCATTGCTAGGGTGAAATAGAGTGACTGAGACGCAAAAAAGTGAAAAAGTGAAAGGAAAAAAAAAAAGACCAGACCACTAGACCAACCAGAATAAATACAATAAAGTCGACCACTGGTACCCTTGTATATGCCAGCTGTGTAGGAGCAGAATATCGCGACATCAATACTTCGCGAGATTAATAAACGACTACATTGCGAAGGCGTCGCAGGTAAAAAATATAAATGACGCAATAGATGACGAAAGCCAAAACGTGAGAAAAGTGTGAAGACTTGGCGAGATTTAGGAGTGTCGCAAGGAAAAATGTTTATAACACTCGCGACACTTCGCGAGTTATTCCCGAAAATAAAGGACAGCTTAGCTGTCATCCACTGTGTATTACCCTATATAAAGGGTTGAGTTAGTCCATTGTAAGGAGAGTTCTTTTTGAATTGTTAAGCAAGTCATTAGGAGAGAGAAAAACTAGAGTGATTGTAATTTCTTTAGCTCTGTTCTATCTATCCTTGTAAACATTTCAAGAAGATAATCAATAAAAATATATAGTTATTCATCTTCAAATGGATTAGTAAAGTAAATTCTTGTGAGGGTGTATTGTGGGATTTCCTGCAATTCATATGCGCTAGAAACAGGGAATGAGTAGAAGATCAACCTTGTGAATTGAAAGAATCAGGAGTAACAAGAAAGAAATTTCGAATAATTCTCAACAATTTACTAAAATTGAGAAATGGCTAGAAGAAGGAATGCATCAGAACAACCAACAATTGTAAGGAGAAGTGGGAGATTAGCTGGAGAAAAGAGAAATGAAGTAGGTGAACCATCAAGGATAAATGCAAGAGATGGAGCAGAAGGTCAAATTCAACCACCAATTCAACCACCAATTCAACCAGCACCCAATAGAGTAATGGATTATGATAGAGTGAGCGTGCATACATGGAGATCAGATTCTATGGAAGAAAGAGAAGAAGTGCAACAATTGATGAATAATGGACAAGAGGAGAGAAATCGAGAAGAAATGGGAGAAACAGCTCATAGAAATGAAGAAATCGCAACATTAGAAACGTTGAGACAAACAATACATGAAGAAAGGCGATTAGAAGCGGAAGAATGCGCAAATTTAACAAGGCAAAACCATGAGTTAAGAATGGAAAATATAAGGTTGCGAGAATAGGAGGTCGAGAAGTAACACCGCATCAAGATCGGATCGGTTAGAGATGATATGAGGAGAATATCACCTGTAGAAAACGTTAATGAAGAGAACCTAGGAAGAAAGTCAAATCTCGGTGAAGGATGTTTGCGAAAGAAGGGAAATGGTGTGTATTCCACGTCCCGAGATTTTCTGAGAATGATCAAAATAATGGAAATCAAGGAAATAGACAGCAGAATAGTCCAATTGGTGAAGAAAATCAGGTTGAAGGAAGAAGAATATTGCATGGGAGAAAAACACAGAGGAGACAAAAGGAGATTGAAGATGACATCGAAAAGCATTATATTGAACAAGCGCGTCTAGCTCGCGAAAGAGAAAGATTAAGAGTAGAAATGGAAGAACGGGAATTGGAGGAAGCAATTCGGCAGAATAATCATGACAATCGAGAAAGAAGGCGTGAGCAAAATCGCAACAATGGAAATATCAATGAAGAGTATGAAAGAATACAAAGGAGAGCTGATAGACAACCAAGAAGAGAAAACGATGGATATAATGGTGTGCGAATTCGATAACGAGATGGAGGAGAAAATCGCAGAGAAAGAAGAGAAGAAAATGTTGAACAAGAAAATCAAGATAGACATGAACGCGGAAGGAGAGAAACGGAACTAAAAAGACCAATAAATTCGAACCCTGATGTAAATGAACAAATCTTAAGAGAGTTGGCAGAGATGAGAGGAATATTGAATAATAGAAGAGGAGGAGGAAGAAGACAATTGGATGAGGCCATCGAAGAAGCTGCGAAAACTCCCTTCACGCTAGAGGTACAGTTAGGTGGAATACCCCCAAAATGCAATTTACCCGCATTAACCAGCATTTTTGATGGAACAACTTGCGCAATACAACACATCAAGGCGTACGTGAGATGTATGTTACAATGGGAAAATCATGACGTTATATTGTGCAAATATTTCGCATCAAGTTTAACAGGAGAAGCACTGAAATGGTTTGAGGGTTTACCAAGAAACACCATCACGTCATTCAACCATTTACAAGCTATATTTTTAGGGGCATACATAAGTAACAACTCCTCGCGACCAGGAATTGAAGATGTATTTGGGCTGAAACAAAGAGTTGGCGAAAGTTTAAGACACCTAACGTGAGATGGAAGACGATGTGTAGCGAGATGGTCTGGAAGAGTGGATGAAAGATATCTCATTTTATCATTTATAAACGCTATGTTCGCAACCAATTTGCTATATATTCAAATTTTTAGAGTCAAGAATACGATCACGATGACGGAGTCATGCGAGAACTGCAAGAGGAATATATTGCTTTGGAAGAAAGGCAAAATGAGGTGGAGTCGTACCGGTTGCGAATACAAGTTCAAATGCTGCGAATGCAAGTTTGTTACCCAAATTAATACACACAGTGGCGAGTACCTCGCAAGGGAAGCAAGAAAGAGTGATAAATGATGAACAACCAAAGTTAGTAGCCATGGGAAGCCGAGATCAAGAAGAGTTTGAAAGAGAAAGAAACTACTATAACCGTGGCGGCAATAACAAAATTCAAAGACTTGATCATCCGCAGGAGACTTATGGAAGTCAAAGGCAGAATTATCATGGAGGACAGCGACGTCACAGAGTAGTATGGGAAGAAATAAAAATGACACCATTAAATGCTAGTGTTGAGAAAATATGGGAAGCTATACTCTTGATGGAAAACATACCTATGCCCTGGAACATGGGAAATGAGCCACCACCAAGTGATAGAAGTCACGAGTTCTGTTCTTACCATCGCTTTCATGGAAACTTAACAAATGACTGAGAAATATAAAAAGAATCATCCTCGTAATGATTGACCAAGGAAAGCCGAGTCATTTTCTAAAAAGTGAAGAGAAGGTTCAACCATTACCACCACCGCTTTAAATGCACTGAGAACAAATTCAGCAAAGGGGAAAGAAACGTTCATAATAGAAGTTGGAAAGAAAGCTAAAAATTTGTTTTGCAACTCCATTGTGCATTCATACCGAACAATTGAAGATTTTCATGATAATGTTCTCAGTAGGGTTTTCGCGAGGGATGTTAATAATAAAGAAGTGATGAACATTGCGAAGACATCGCAGTTAAAAGAATGGCAAATACAAATTATTTCTTTCAACGCAGAAGAGATTCCTGAAGGCAGAGAGACGCATGACAACCCATTGGTTGTAAAATTGGAAATTAATCCAAAACCTGTAGATGGCGAAGACGACGAAGCGTAGAATTGCCGGGCGATCAATAGAATCTTAATTGATACGGGAGCTCGGTGAATATTCTTTTCTACCATACTTACAAGACTATGTGGGGAAGGATGAAGAATTGATACCTTCGACGTATAAGATATATGGTTTCAATGGAACAGCGAACAAGCCTAAAGGAGAAGTTCATATGAGAATACCCTTGCAAGGACTATCAACTAGGATTTTGTTACGTAGTCGATGTGGAGTCCCCTTATAATGCATTGATTGGAAGACCATGGTTGCATGAAATTGAGGTGTAGCGTCGACTTATCATCAATGCATAAAATTTCCTCATCCTAGTGGTGTCGGAATTATAAAAGGAGATTGGACGGAAGGACAAAAATGCTATGAGATCGACGTGGAGAGCTGCGAAGAGAGAACTGAGAAAAGAAAGGGTTGGAAACAACAGGCAAAAGATGAGCAAAGGAGAGAAAGATTAATGGTGGATGCCATTGATGTAAGAGGAGAAGATACATTGCGAAACAAGTGCATGAAAACAGTTGAAATTTATGATGGAAAGGAATCATTAAGAGATTTGAATGGTATAGAGGCAGAGAGTAGCAGGAGCAAAAAGTGTAAGAAGTGAATAATCATCAAACAAAGAAAGAACAAAAGCTTGTTAAAGGTAAGAGGAAGAAACAATAATTGAAGGAGAAATATGCGAGGATCTCGCCATCAAGAATGTATGACAATTCGATTGAAGAATTGAAAAACAAAAATGATTAAACAATGTAAGATTGTGCGATAGCTTCGCAAACAAAATGAATGATTGAATGAATTAACAAAAATGAAAGAGTGAGTGAATGGGACGAACCTTTATGGCGTACACCCTAGTTCGCGAATGATATTTCGCAAGAGGCAAATGTAAGACCTAAAGTGCGTCATATAAGGGGGTATCTCTTGACATGGCTCGGTGAAAAGGTTACACCGCTCCTGGAACCTGAGTCATGGAGATTTGGGGCCCATGAAAGCCTATCCGGGAGAGATACCTTGGATTTCCAACTATATATATAAGGTTATACCCTGGTTGGACGCCCGAGGGTCTCTTTCAAGGAGTCAGTGTATGCTCAAGGCGTCGGGGTACACGGTTGAGCCAAGAGTGCCTGGGGCATTTGAAGTGTCTCGCCATTCTTGGCAAGTCTTGGTATATTTGCCGCACTCGGCCGAAGAAAACTCCACTTAGGGTGCAGTCTCGTAACCATAAGCCATATAGGTATAAGGGATAAGAGGTCACAAAACAACTCAGTTGTTGTTAAGACCGGATGGTAGGAGCTAGTCTTGTATGGCCGATGTACGCCTCCTTGAAGGGGCAACCAGGGAGAAGATAAGGGCGGAACCCTCCATTAGGGAGCTGATAAGTGTCAAAAGACGCAAATGTCATGAGGCTTTATTTTCGGAAGAGAATTTAGGTTTGTCATATTTGTGCGATGATCCTGTAGAGGCAATAATACTGACGCAAGGATAAGTCAAGATCAATGGGTTTTTGCATGAAAATGCAAAAACGTCCTGCGATTTCGTCGCAAAGACGGCAATGTCATGAGATTTTACACTCGCAAGAGTATTTAAGCCAATCATATTGTCGCAGATAAAATATCCTGCAGAGGCAAAAATACTTAACAAATGATAAGACAAGGTCAATGGGTCATTACATGAAAGTGTAAAGACGTCCTGCGACTTTGTCGCAACGAGGGGTGGCGAAATAAGACCTTTAATTAGGAAGGCAAAATAAGACCACACAATCAATGATAAGACAAGATCAATAGATTTCTTCATTTGTGAGGATATCCTGCGATCTTGTCGCAATGATAAATTTCAATATAAGTAAAGGTAAGCGAATAGGATTGCGAAATTAAAATCGCAAATTTAAAATGAGATGGAAAGAGAAGATAAGAGATTATTCATCAAGGGACTTGGTCTTTCCAATCAAAAAGAGTACTTCAACGGAAATTGAAAAGCATCTCATACAAAAAGTCATGCAGAAAAAGAGATCGAAAGATATAAAATTACAGAGTAACTTAATTTTCTACATCTACATCGATATTCTCGGCAACAGGAGATGATAAATGTCCTTCAACAATTTTATCAGCATCATCTTCACTAGTGAGAGGATTTCCATCAGAAGTTTTTTTCATTGGGATTCTCAGCTTCATAAAGATCCTTCTCGACAAGTTCATTGTTTGCGATATCTTCGCAGCTTTCATAATCATAATCACTATCAGGAGAATTAGGAACTTCATCATCTTCAACTTCCAAAGGTGCAACAGAGACAGGTTCAAGGGATTTAGAGAGTAAGATCTCATTCACAAAAACTTCACTTTGGGATGAAATTGACGAAGAAGTGCCTTCGTTGATTCCTACTTTGGATATCTTTAAGATGGCTGAGATAATTAAGCCTTCTCGCGGCACGATCACGAGAATGGGAAAGAGTGGCAACAAGAGTTGTGTTTTCCTTGCGAATCTTGGCATGGGAGGATTCCAAAGTAGACAGAGAAGTGCGAAGATCTTTCTCAGATTCTGCGAAAATATATATGAACCGCAGGGTTAAGATTAAAAAATAATGAAAGAAATTAGAAAAGGAAAACGGCGGTTGAGGCAGTCAAATTTTATGACTACCTTCCTTTTGCGAGATAAGATGTTGGGTCAGGGCCAAGCAACTATTCTCCAAATGATCCATGGCAGTATCAAAATCATCACCGACAAGCCCCTTTAATCGAGAACGCAAGCTTTTTTCATTAGAAATCAGTAGATTATTCTCTTTCGCAAGGGAGGAATGAGATTCTTTTAACTTGGTATATTCATCCTTGAGCTTGTTTGTTTTCACACTTAGGGTTATTCTACCCTGAATAAGCTTATCTCTTTCGGTAGTGGTTTCTTTGAGTTTATTTTTCAAAGAGCGAGATAGATTGTTCTTGCTCATTCAATGCTTTTTGACAAACACCTAGTTGCTGCGAGGATATAGCCACCTTATCCAACAAAGCTCGCTTCTCTCGGGATAAAGTTCCATTTTCATCTGATAAGGTTTCCAATTCCAAATTAGATTTAGTCAAAGAATATGACAGATGCGACAATTCGCTACTTAACAATTCTTGTTTCGGACTAAGTAGGCGTTTTCTTGGGTAAGATTATTTAGCCGGGTCAACGAATATGTATGGAGGTTATCTAATCGGTTATATTGCTCCATCCAAGCATCTCTTTCTGTTCGAGTTTCTTCCACGATAGATTCCACTTGATATATCTCCATTTTACGTTTCTGATTCAAAACTTTAAAGGCGAACAAAGTCTTCAAAAAAAAAAAAAAAAAAGGGGGGGAAGGAAATGGTACCTTTTAGTTCTTCATTTTTCCTGCGAAGATTGTCGCGATCTAGAGAAGCATTATGAAGGCTATTCTTTAAGATCTTAATTTCTTGTTCCAAGGATGCTCGCGACATTGTATCAGAACCAAAATACTTACTCAAAGATTCATAAACACTAGACCTGACAGGATCAGTGGAGATTTTCTTAACATCATTCATGGTAGCTGATAAAACTTTAAAAGCTATATCCATCCCTTCTAAGTTTTCTTTAGTAAGAGAGATAGATTCAGAGGAAGAGGAAATGATGGAAGAAGAGGCAAAAGCTGAGTCATCCTTAGTCATAAGAATGCCAGTTGGAGGAGCTTGATCAACAAGGGAAGATGAGATAGAGGTATTAAGAGTAAAAGTGGAGAGGGGAACATTCTGAAGAATCTCATTAACGGAAAATTCGGGGACTAATTTATCAAAGCGAGGTCATCGCAGGAGAAGGTGATTTGTCATGAGAAGAAGGAATTGGGTTATCTTGCGAAGACGTCGCTAGAGAAGAAAGAATTGGGTTATCTTTCAAGATGCCGCAGGAGAAGTAGTAAGTTTAAACCCGGGAAAAGTAATGGCAAAGTGCGACTGGGTTTAAAGTGGCGAGGTTTCTTGGGAGATAAATTAATATCTTTGTCATCCTGCGAATAACAAGTTAAATAAGAAACAGAGGCAACAATATTGTTATTAAAAGGGTAAATGTTTCTTAAATACCTTGTCATTCGCAGTCTTTCTCTTGGAAGCAAAGGATTTCGCCGCGAACTCTTGGGAATATTAGGGTTTGTAACGGTGAATTTGGTGCTAGACTTGTCCTTGCTAAAACAAAAATGGCAGGAAAGTCATTAAAAAAGGGGAAGTATCAGAACAAAACTATTTCATTGGGAAAGATCAATCACGAAATGATTAAATTTAGCAAAGTTCGCAAACCTTGATGCCATGGAAACAAAGAGCGGAAGAATTACAACGAAAGATGATGAAGAAGACGATGAAGGAAAACAACGAGAAAAAATTGCAGACAAGAAAGAAGATGAAATAAAAGAAAAGAAGAATTTTTATGGGAAATTCTCCTTAAATAGACAAAAAGAGTAAACCGGATAGCATTAAAAACTCTCGGTAAAAAGGGGAATTTTAGACACGTGTAAGCGGTCATTCCTAAATACACGGAACCTTGCTGACAAAAAATTTTGGTGAAAAATAGACGATCGCGATATTTCAAAATATTAATTCTCATGACATAATTATGACTAATAAGACTTCAGCAGAGCACTAAAAGAATGACGGAGCGCGAGATGATATCAAAGATAATTCATGAGGAAAGTATGAGCAACTTGAAAATTATAGAGTGAACCTGCGAGAGTAAGAGCTCATAGCATGAGGCAAAGAACATGGAACGAAAGTTTCGCATGATGGATTTGCAATACTTCTTACATTTAGAGGATTAAATGTTTCTTATATTTCTTCAAGAATACTTCATACTCCGTATACTTCGGGATGATACTTTTAAAATTACTTTTCAAAGCTTCGGAATTTCGCAAAAGAATAGAGGCAAGTACGTACTTTTCAAGTCCAATATTCTTTCGCTCGTTCCTTCATCAACAAAAATCAAAGACTGCTACAACAATGGATTTTTTCTTAAAGATAGCCCTTCAAGCAATATTCAAGAAAAAGAGGCAAGATGTAGGAGCGAATATCGCGACATCAATACTTCACGAGATTAATAAACGACTACATTGGGAAGGCGTCGCAGGTAAGAAATATAAATGACGCAATAGATGACGAAAGCCGAACGTGAGAAAAGTGTGAAGACTTGGCGAGATTTAGGAGTGTCGCAAGGAAAATGTTTATAACACTCGCGACACTTCGCGAGTTATTCCCGAAAATAAAGGACAGCTTAGTTATCATCCACTGTATATTACCCTATATAAAGGGTTGAGTCAGTCTGTTGTAAGGAGAGTTCTTTTTGAATTGTTAAGCAAGTCATTAGGAGAGAGAAAATCTAGAGTGATTGTAATTTCTTTAGCTCTGTTCTATCTATCCTTGTAAACATTTCAAGAAGATAATCAATAAAAATATATAGTTATTCATCTTCAAATGGATTAGTAAAGTAAATTCTTGTGAGGGATGTATTGTGGGATTTCCTTCAATTACAAGTCGAGTTGACCTAGAGTTAGGATTATCGACCACTTTGGTTCCCTTGTATATGCCAAAGTGTGTTGATATTAGTCCATACCGGATCTCGATCCATTAGGATAGGTTCACCTTAGTCAACACCATCCACGTTTTTCTCTACATCCATCTTCTTAATCTATCCATGTGATTGGTTGACTCGGTTTATGATGTCCGAAACTATCTCGAGTAGAGCTCTGTCACTTTATATGAATTTTAGTATGCTTGAGTGCAAACTCGTGTACAAAGAATTGGAATTTCGCATCGTGGTACTTCCTCATGTAGTCAATAAGTATGCCAACCAAGGAGATTCTTTAGTGCCTTCCAAGGTTCTGTGTAGATAGCTAGGGTCTGGAGTAAAGGTTTTGTGGGTACACCTCTGGTAAACCCTCCCGAGATTAACTCGGTTTTATTTTTTTTAAGTTTTGCTCGAGGACTAGCAAATAATAAGTTTGGGGGTATTTGTTAGACATATTTTTGTGTCTGAATTGTCCTCAGTGTCTCTATTGTTAGTCTCGATTTTTATACTAATTTTGGTGTTTTTATGTTTGTGTAGGTGTTTTTGGAGAAATACACTTGTGTGGAAAAAGTTGCTCGAAAAGTGTTTTTCGGACCTCCGGAGAAAAGTGATAAAGGCACCCTCATGTTGGTTAAGGGGCACCTCAGGGCACCCCAGATGTTAAAGGCGCCCGTGTTTTGGATCAGGGCACACCATCTTCACCATTTTTAATTTTGGTTTTGGCGGGAAAATATTCACACTACTGGCAGATTTTCAGTTCGTCATTTGGAGGGGTTATAGTGCGATTCAATGGCAAAAATTTCATGGGATGACTTGACTGAGCGTAACAGGCGTGGTATGGTTGATTGTTTCGGTTAAAATTGTCTAGATAACTCGCGAGGAGAAAACATGGCACACATACGCCGGAAGAGATATTCACGGGATTACACGTTTGCTGCTCGTGTTTGGATAGAGCCTGGTCGCTGAAGGAGCGTGAAATAGATGAATAAGGAAGGTTGTATTGATACAGACGCGTGCTGCTACAAAAAGAGAAAGAATATATCCCGAGAATAATATCATTGACTGCCGAGTAATGGGAAGGTATTTTGGAGTTATGAGGAGTAATCTTTGGTCCTTTCGAGTATATATAAGTTGTTGGGGCCGAGTAGAAGGACTACAGAGAGTTTGGGAGAAGAACAGAGCAATAGAAATCAAGTTAGAGAATTCTACTGCTGCTGCTGTGAAGGAAGAACACAACACTTCAAGACCGTCGTTTATCAACAAAGAACAACGACCATCACTTGTGGGTCACATGAATACGATGACGTTGACGCATATCAGTTATCGTTATTTTGTAACAGTGTTTGCAACAATGATAAGCGTTGCAAACACCCGGTTTTAATCATTTTCTCCCATTTTTCATCATTTGTAACCACTTTTGAGCATAAATGAAATCAACTTTTGAGTGTGTTTCCAACATGATGATGAGCTAATTCTCCCACAACCAAGGCAATGAGGAAGCTATTCACGCATGGATAATTGGTAACTATTTTAGTTTCTCAAATTTATAATTCATAATTCACTCAATCACTGCTTTTGCAGAGTTTTAATTGTTTGCAAAATTTTCTTCATTAGTTGTGATTCAATTAGATAGGTTATGCTTTGTTTAGATAATCTATGCTTAGGGGATACAATTACTTTTTGAGAATTTGCCTGATTGTTTGTGAATTAAGAAATAAGGGACTTAAAAGATAATTAGAGTTTTGGATTATTTACCATAATTTATTCATGTGTAATAGTGGAATCAGTGTCTTGGTTATTCCTAATATCTTGAAATCAAATTTTGAGTTAAGTTTTGTTTGTTTTTAAGTTTTATAAGTCTGAAATCTATTGCTTTCACAAGTCTCAACGAACCTTATTTACTACAACATTATTGATTCACATCATTTAACAGCTTCACGGAGTTCATAGGATGTCTGAAAGTGCTGTTTTTTTAACAAAGCATGATTGACAGGTACCGCCCTATTGATGCGCAATTACACCTTGAGGTGTCGGCTCCAGTAGATCTGAAGATGTCCCGGGCCCGCTCTCGTCCGGGCTGACATAATAAGCGAACCCTTTGTGATGATTTAAAGATGACAATATTCGTTGAATCTTCAGAAACGCTTCCTGTTGTAGTGCAGTCCAGACGAAACTTGCTCCTTTATTCAGCAAGGGAGTGAATGAAGCAACGAGCTAGGCTAGACCAGGTATAAAACGTCGAATGTAGTTCACCTTGACCATGAAGCTTTGGATCTCCTTCACGGTTCGCGGCAGCGACATTGTGAGGATAACTTGAGTCTTGAATTTGATTGCATCATGCTCATACATCCTTACCTGGTTTTAGCCGCTACATCCATCCATGGAGGATAACATGATGTGTCCACTGGTAGCATCTACCAACATGTCGATGTTAGGTAGAGGAAAATCGTCTTTGGGGCAGCATTCGTTCAAGTCTCTGGAATCCATGCAACACCTGATCACGCGCCTGAATTGCCTCGGAGATTGTTTGACCGGCTTGGATCGGAGATTGTATGAATGCTTACACAAGGTCGAGCTGATGGAGATAGGCCTAGGAGATTCCTCATCGTCGAGCTCATCAGTTGTGGAGTAGGTGTCATCTTGCAGCTGTCGTGGAGCATCTAGCACTTCTCCCTGTGGATCATCGTTGTTGTAGCATTCCGTTGGGTGGAGAGAAGAATTGAGGCGCCTTGTCAGCAAGGATGCATCATGGGGCCTAGCCTTGGATGATGCAAGTCGGTCTTCCTCTTGGATTGACGCCCACGTGGGGAGTGGGATGCAATGAACTTTGTCTGATCTTTCCCGCGGAGCTTCCCTCAGTTCGAACAGTTCCACTCGGCATATTGGTGCGTAAGGAGACAATGATGCAGGGATACGAACGACTTCTTTATTCAGCATAGTCTTTAGGCATTGGTGATACGTTGAAGGGACGATCCTATTGTCATGAAGCCATGGTCTCCCTAGTATCATATGATAGTCCGGCTCCTTCTCGATGACTTCGAATTTCACTTTCGACAGAAGAGGCCCTACTGATAAATTCAGATTGACATACCCGTATGTGCTGGTCTGGCTTCCTTCAAAGCCTATCATTGTGGTAGGCTGCCGTATGATATTGCATGGGCGAACCTTTGCTGTCCTGAGAGTCTTGAGAGTAATCACATTCGAAGACGCTCCCGTGTCGATGAGGGTCCTCTTGAACTCTGAATCCTTGATGCGTGCAGTAACATGTAGGGCCCGGTTGTGACCTTCCTCCTCCATCATGTCGACCTCTGTAAATGTAACATTATTCACAGATGTTTCTGATGCGTTCGAGACTTTTGGGCGTGAAGGAGCCAGGTGCACGTCCAGGGCTATCTGGTTAATTGCAGCAAACGTCTCCGCCCGCTGATTCTTCGAGAGGTGTAAAAGTTTGCATAAACTTCCCACTAGAGAAGCCACTTCCTGATCCACCGGCCTTTGGTTCATAGTGAAACTATTGACTTGAGGAGGATCGCTTCGAGGATTAGTCCCCAGTATAGAAATCTCTGTGACAGGAGAACTGCTCGTATCTGATGTCATCTCGATGAGGAGATCGAGTATGTCGTTTATCGCTTCTTTGAGCAGGTCCACATTTCTTGCCAGAACTTCTTGCCTCCGCGCTAGTTCAGCCAGCGTTGGGATTTCTCCATCGGTTGAAGCGACAGAGATAAAGGGGGTATCGAAAATATGGAAATTCGTTATAAACAGAATTGTTCAAAGGAGGGTGAGAAACATTACCATTAATTTGAGGGATTCTGGCTGAGATCCGTCACGGTAGAATCATCCCTGAGGCCAACCATCTTTTGAAAATCTTGAGATCGCAACCGAGAGATTAATCTCCCACTGTGGTCGCCAATTGTTTATGGGTGAAAACTATTTCTCACGGTTTGGTAATTTGGGTGTGTGGATGAGAAATGAATCTAAACCCTAAACAAATGCACACCGCACGGAGTGCTTGTGATTCGAGAAATCAATCTGTACAACTCTGGCCTAAACCAAGAAATGGTCGTTCCAGACTTGCTTCGGTCACAAAGTGAAGGAGATGGGGTTTATCTTAGGGAGGGAAGCGAAGAAGGTGTTGAGATTGTGAAGGTGTTGGTTGTGTACGACTTGTATCAGAAAGCTGAACTGGCCTGCAGAATATAAGCTATTAGTTCTGGTGTTGGGATACGATTGTATCAACACTTGGTTTTTTGTCTTGTCTTTGTGTGTCTTGTGGAAATAGGGAGGAGAACCCATTTATACAAGTCATAAAGCACAAACCTCGTCTCTCGTAGGAAGTGGAGGAAGTGGAGTGATGCAGTAGTGGAGTCATGTGTTAGTGTCACACGATCAGTCTTGCCCACTTCTCCCATCATCACTAACCGTCCATGTCTTCCTGACACGTTCTTGTGATGGCGCGTTGCGCGCTGCACGCTGTAAACCGCTAGACCAATACCCCAGTAAGTATCCCCCGGTTTGTGACATGCTGATGTATCGATTTTGTTGATCGTGGGACCCACAGAAGGTAGCATACGGTGCTAGGTTTAAATAACTAAGTTATTTGGGAAACCGATATTTATGAAATATCGCGTGTATTCTATGCATGTAATGCATTGAATATATTTAGCATGTATGAAACATCGCTATTTTAAGGCTTAACGGAGTAAGTCACGATCAAGCGTCTTAAAACAGCATCATGTCCAACCATCTTCGAGTGATCGTTTGGAGGTTGCATGGGCGAGCCATACTTTGGCCGATCACTCTATGTGGAAGAGTGGCGGACGGTGATCATGAGGATGCCTCATTGTTCTCTTAACTCCTAATTAGGGTTTTGGATCGGTCGTGTGTACACGACTTCAGCCTAACGGTTTGGCAGGCTATGATCCTCCTTTGGGGAGGCCGACCATGTGGGGCCCACATTGTGTCGGTGGTGAACATGGTGATACCGATCGACGGTCCTAGGCTCGATCTAATCCATCCAAACATGCTTTGTGAAGTTGGATGGTCGTGATCAATTTGAGACCTTAGTGGAATTTCCTGCGACCCTTTAAGCATTACGCCGGCCATACTTTGGGCAACCGCATGTTGCTCTATGGATAGGTCAGGAGATGGTCGACATGGGATAATCCACGCCGTCCAATCATGCCGGTGAAGTTGGACGACCGTGGCTGGTTTTGAGACTGCCGTTGGCGGTCTTGTGCGCACAAGCTTTTCCAAGCTGCTCCACACTCGGTCCAACCATCCTACTTTAGGGTCTGGTGTTCGGTGGTTATTTGGGAGGCATGGTATGTATTCGACCGACCAGGTCATAAACGAGACCGCTGGTGGTCATTAAGGTGGTTGCGTGCTCCTGCTGAGGATCATCTAGGCTGGTTAAATCATGCGGCCAACTTGCGTGGTCGTGATTGTTTGTGAGACTTATATGGACAGTCCAGATTCAAATATGCTCAATCGGGCTAGTATAACACACCGAGAGATGTATGCTCAATTGGGATAGTATAACACACCGAGAGATGTAGCATATACGGGTATTTCGTGCATGCCTCACTATTAACACTTGGAGATTCGTGTTAATCTGCTGAGAGCAACATTCAGTCGTCATGCCGCACTAATAATGAGAGTTCTGTGGGAACAAAGACAGAAATACAAGGCTAGTCATGCATTAATTAATAATGCTATAAATTCACAGGGTATATGGGATTGTTGCCACATGCTCCAACCTGGATGAATTTTGTGAATTTAATTCACAGAATACTGGGATTGTTGCCACATGCTCCATTCTGGGTGAATTAGTAAAGTGAAAAAAGTATTCATCACTTATCAGTGGCTTTATCCTTTGCAGGATGTCAGCACATAAATTTGGTTTTACAATTTTAGCCCTAAACTAAAATCCACCATCAACACCATTGTTCTCAATCTAACCAATACTCCATATTCATCTTCTAGATCCCCAGGATATCAATCGACTATATAAACTCTAATTTCTTCAATTCTTCACTGATTCAACACTTCAAACAGGAAGCCTAAAAATCCCTACTTATTCTTCTTTATGATTCAAAGCCTCATCATCTCCCTTATCAAATGATTCTCTCGAACTGATTCTCAAATTCATCTCTCAGATTCGCAGAAGAAGAAGAACATGAGAAAAAGAAACGAGAAGAATAAGAAGAAAAGAAAGAGAAATGAGTTTATCCTCTTGATCTGGTTTTGATAAGGCCGACAGAAAATACTTCTACACCCAACATTTTGGATAAGGGCAGCCCAGGTCGGTATGTCTAAGAAAAGACTTATTTTCCCTTTCAACCAATCTGATGATATCTTCTTCGCCCGGTATCCGAATGACACGTTCGAGTAGTCCATCTCGCATAACTTTTCGAGACCTATCTAACGATATTAGTTCGGTATCCAAATCATTGGTATATTAATTTCTATTAATTAAAATCTATATTAACTAATTGAGTCATTAGCGGTTAAATCGACTCTTGATCGTCTCTTGACCGGTCTAATTGCGTTGACGAGCTTGAGGGTCTTTACAGTATCCTTCAACTTCGACCTGAGGATGGTTTAGTTGGCGAGCCCACTGGATTGACATGGAAGCTGCTTCATCTGCTAGGTCTTCCTCTGCACCTGCTTCAAGGTACCTGCATCGTGTTTCATATATCCTTCATGCATGATCCGATAGACTTAGTGCTATACCTCCATCCGAGTTATTATTACTGATACACAAAGCTATGCTAATCTTGACAGCTAGCATGTTAGTAACTATAGGTTTAGAGTTTGTTATTATTTGGACCTCAGAGTTCAGGTTTTCTACTTCCATAATTAATCAGCTACAATTTACCATATTGGTAATACTAACACATGTTCTCTTAGGGTTAGGCTTAATCTTTCTAAACACTAAGTCACCCCTGCTCTTCCAGATTTCCCAGCAAAGAATTGCAAGAAATTCATCCCACTCAATGACTCATAACATGTCCACTCTACCTCTATTGAACCAATATCGCAACCAACAATGGAAGTCAGTTTGGTTATTAGTATATACTGTGAGTCTAATACCCATATGACTCAGAACATTGATTGTGAACTCACATCTCATAAAGATGTGGGTAAGAGTTTCATCATGCTTCCCACACAGTGGGAAGATCTTGTTGATATACGGTAAAACCCTTCCAATTCTCTCGTTCAAGGGAAGTATGGAATGAATGCATTTCCAGATAAAAGTCTTCACTCTCGGAATTGTGTTCATTCTCCAAACCTTTCTCCAAAACTGTTTCCTTTGGGTATCCTCCGGCTGACCCCTTAGCATAATCTTCCTATACAAGGACTTGATAGAGAGCTTCCCATTCTTTTCAAGTTTTCATCTTAACTCATCTTTACCTTTGTTTATCTTAGTCCCTTTAATTTTCTAACAAACTTGTGGTTCAAAGTACAGTACCAACTTCATTGTATCCCAAGTCCAATCCTCTCCAGACTTATCCATTAGCTCCTTCACATGGGTGATCTTCTGAATTCGGCAGAGTGGTTATACCACTTGGCGTTGCTGTCCTAGATACCATACTCCTCCCAAACTCTGATAGTTTTACCATCCCCCACCCTCCATTCAGTGTTTTCTCTTATCTTCCCCACTTCCCTCATTAAGTTTTTCCAAACCCACGAGTCCTTGTCAGAACACTTGTAATTCTTGTTCAACAGACTTGACTCTGGGAAGTACTTACTTTTGTAAATTGACCCCCACAGGCCATTAGGTTCCTTCAGCAGTCTCCAGCTAACTTTGGCCAGCATTGCCGACTTAAATTCCCTTAGATTTAAAAATCCCATTCCTCCCATATCCTTTGGTATACAGACTCCAATCCAATCCTTAAGAAAAAAAAACCTTTTTTGCCATTCTCATTTTCCCCCAGAAAAAGTCTTGTTGCATTTTGTCAATGCTTTCAGTCACTGCAACTGGAACCCTAAAGAAATTCATCTGATACATCGACATTGTAGATGAGGAGGTTTGTATCATGATTTCTTTGCCTGCACAAGATAAATTTTTTCCTTTCCATTCTTGCAAACTTCCCTCAGCTCTGTCTAAAATGAAACTACACGACTTGATTTTTTAGGTGTGTGTAAACAGTGGTGTCATTAAGAGAGATCTTCTTCACCCCTAGAGTGTTTATGACATCATTCATTGTATTCTGATGGGAATTACGGCTGAAAAAGACACCTAACTTTTCCATGTTTATTAGCTGGACAGAGGCCAGGCTAAACTCATTTAACACTCTCAAAATGTTTTCACTCTCAGCTTTACTGTCTTTAATGAAGACCAGTAGGTCATCAACAAACAGCAGATCCGATATGGACGGGGCATTTTGTCCTACCTTAATCCCATGGATTCGGTTTAGATCCTCGGATTTAGAGATAGCTCTAGACAAAATCTCCATGCAAATGATGAAGAGGTAGGGAGATAAAGGATCTCCCTGCCTCAAACCTCTAGATGGAACGAATTGATCACACGGCATTCCATTTAAGAGGACAAAGGCTGACAATGTACTTATACATTGGTGGACTAACTTACACCACTTACAGCTAAAGCCAAGTTTGTCCAGAATCTTACCTAAGAAACTCCACTCCACTTGGTCGAACGCCTTCGACATATCTATCTTTAGACCATAAAGAATTCACTACCTCTTTGAGCTCTCATGGCATATATCATCTCATGGTCTATGAAGACATTATCCGAGATCTGTCTACCTTGTATGAAAGGTGCTTGGTATGGAGAGATAATATTTGGGAGGAATTCAATCTATTGGCTAAGATTTTTAACATGATTTTGTAAATAATGTTACTTAGGCTAATGGGTATATAGTCATTGGCTGCTTGAGGGTACTCAATCTTGGGTATAAGAGTGATAAACGTAGTGTTTATCTCCCTTATGATGAAACCTGACGTGAAGAAACTCTCCACCATATTAAAAACTTCATGATGAACCACTTCCCAGTTCATCTGAAAAAACCTAGGGGTGTAACCATATGGCTCCGGGGCTTTGTCTGGTTCCATAGCGAAGACTACTTTCTTTATTTCCTCCATATTAGATATCTCAGTCAGAAACTCATTTTCCTTTTCAGTTATGCTTGGTCGAATATCATCTAAATAATTACTCTCTAAATCTGGGCTACAGGTGGTTGCCACTTTTTTGAAATGGCCCGTGATGATTTCACCCACCTTCTCAGTGCCTTCTACCTACTTCCCCAAGCTATCTTTGATTTCTTTTATCCTATTTCCCCTATACCTATTCACATTTTTCTTATGAAAATAAGTCGTGTTCTTATCTCCTAGTTTGAAATCTTGCTCACAACTCTTGTCCTTCCAAAAACTTTCCACCACCTCATACCAATGTTCCACCTCTTTTTCACACTCTCTTATCACATGACTCCTATTCCTAAGATTAATGTTAGAACTAGCCTGCTGAAGATTATTTTTATCTCTCCTCAGATTTTTGTTAATGTCTCCGAATGAGTTTTTATTCCACCTGTAAATCTCTTGCTTGAAACTCTTCAGCTTCTGAACAAGTATATGTGTTTTACTTCTATTTGATTTCTTATTCCAGTTCTCCTTAATCAACTTCTTGCATTCTGGTTCCTTGAGCCAAGTCCCCATCACCCTGAACGGCTTGTTTCCCTATCTGCTCACTTGTTTGGAGTTGAGCATGATCGGTATATGGTCTGACCCCATTCCCATCATGTGAGTGACGGTGGCATTACTGTTTTACTCACACCATCTCCCATTAGCCATCGCCCTGTCAATCTAGCTTCTGTTAAGGCTTCGTCTTTTCTTCTATTGCTCCATGTGTAGGGGTACCCCACAAAACCCATGTCATATAGGTCTGCCATATCCAGACAGTACTTGATCTTATCTGCTTCGATCTTGTTGAAGCTCCTCGTTCCTTTATTTTCTTGCTCAATCAAAGTTAAGTTTAGGTCCCCTATCAGCAGCCATTCCTTATCTGCATTCCCAGTTAATTGTACCATGTAATTCCAGAACTTGAGCTTCTCATTCCACTCTGAAGGACCATACACACAAGACAAAGTACTTTCCACCCCATTTACCAAATTCCTTATGTGACAATTGATCAGATTTTTGGAGAACACCCCAACCCTTAGGTTAATTCCTATTTTCCA
Source organism: Papaver armeniacum (assembly GCA_023531295.1). Taxonomy (NCBI): domain Eukaryota; kingdom Viridiplantae; phylum Streptophyta; class Magnoliopsida; order Ranunculales; family Papaveraceae; genus Papaver; species Papaver armeniacum. The sequence goes on along the minus strand of JAJJWW010001484.1, from coordinate 19,958 downwards.
AGCTACCACCAACCCCCCTGCTGCACCAATTGGGTCTAGTAAAAAACAGTTTTTATAGCCTAACTTTGTGATAATGGGATTCACCACAATTCTGACGTTCTTTGTTTCACACAGAGATAAAATGTTTGGGTTCTTTTCTTTGATCGTGTCATTAAGGTATTGTTGGGTATTTGGGTTGCCTATACCCTGGAAATTCCAGGAAATAACTCTTACATTGCCAGCATGATGCATATAATGGTTGTTGAAGATCTGATATTTTAAATGCCTTAATTAAGACATTGCTACCAAGATGCACACTATGTTCTCTAACAGTGTAGTATGGAAAGAACTGCCTATTGTTTTGGGAAAAATTGTTGAAATAGGAATGTACCTGGTGTCCGAAATCGGAGTGCACATCTGGGTTTGCCTGCATGGTGCCATGAACCCCCCAAGCTGCCCCCCTATGGAACTGGTCCATCGTACTTGTCCGAGTGCATACTGGTGACTGTAGAGCCTTTTTCTGTAGAGTCTATTTTTGGTATGGTTGGGTTTTCACTTGGTTTAAATTTGTTTTTCTTCTTTCCTGAGTCTCCCTTCCCCATTTGTAATTTTTAACCATCATGACTAAACTGCATCATTCCATCTTGCTTAACATTCATTGTTTTTTTGTATCCTTCAACCATTACTTTATCATCACTTAAGCTAAGCTTCCTCTTTGCTAGAGGAGAAACCTTATGTGTTTCATTGGAAGCTCTTTCTCTCTGTTTAAGTGGGGCTGAATTTTTCTGGTTTATTCTGTGAAATTTGTATGGTTTATGTATAACTGTGTTCGGCTTTTCCTGATTTTTTGTTTCTGTAGGTTTGAGAATCTGTTTTTACTTGATACTAGTTTCTGCTGAAATGGGTTTTGAGATTTATGGTTGATTGGTGTGTCCTTTTTGTTGTTTGCGGGGTGGTGATTTTCATTTATAACAATCCATTTATTGCTCTTCATCAGGCTCCAGCTTGACCCTTTCATCATATTCTCCTTTGTGTTTTCCACATAGGTTTCTTTACCCTTAGCATTTGTCTCTAGGGTCTCAGATCCATGCCCTCCTACGCCCAAATCCTCTATTACATTCTCCATCTCCTTCTCATTCCCCTCAATCATATTTTTATCTTTGGTTTGTAAACTTTTTTCTGTGCTCATCTCCCCTTCTAATAACAAGTCATATCCTCCTTTATATAAAGAAGAGTTATGATTTTCCTTGTCTACAAATATACTACCCACATCCCACCCTTCATTAGCCTTAGAGTAAGAACCCTCACCACCATCAAGTTTCTTCTGATATGCTGGGTTGAGTCATTGTCTACTTTCTTCACAATGTAGTTCAGGATGATCCATAATGTTACATTTTGTGCATAAATTATGGGGAAGGCATTCATATTCAAAATTGCTAATAGTTTTCTCCCCTTCTTGATCTGCTGCTACCATTCTATACTTCACCTTTTTCTTTACCTCCACCTTCACCTGGATCATCATATCTTTCTCTAACAAGTTACTGCCCACCATAATGACATGCCTCTGGTATATGCCCGCATTATTTACCACTTTCTTCAAAGCCTCCTCAGAAGTGTAAGCAATGGGAACTTCCATAGCTTTGAGCCAAAAAAATTCATGCTCCAAGTCTAAGCTTCCATCTGCCGGAATTCCTGTATCTGGTATCTCTGCTATTACAACTAGGTCAACTTTGAAGAACCAAGGTTTGTATTCTTTGATCTTATGGAAATCAGATTCATTCTTACATTTGAGTATGAAGACATTCTTGTACTTCTTGTGTTTGTATGGAGATACCATCATTGATCTAGTTAATCTCCAATTTGCTCTAATAAAGTTGATATACTCCCACTACAATACCACCCTATTAACACAAATTCTACTCAGCATCGTCAATCTCCAGTCCACTGTTTTCTTTTTTAGGATATCCTTGTTTATAATCACCACCCCAGCTTCCTCATCGTTCGGTAAATTCAATTGTTCATCCATTTGATTTGATAATCTAATCATATCCTCAATCCGGGCCCAATCCGTAATCCTTTGGGTTTCAAAAATCTCATCCGCGTCCAACCCATTAATGAACGGTCCGGGCATCCATCCGCAAAAGTACGGTTGGTTCCGGTTAAATTCGCGGATTATGGGCAAAATGCTCACCCCTAATACATGTATGCAGGTTGGCAATTGAGTTGGGTGGGCCTGCTTTAGCATGAACTATGTACCCAAAAAAATAGTTATCTCCTTGAGTAAATCTTCGAGCACCTTGATATCTTTTTTTGTTTGTTTTGTTTTCATACTTAAGATTGAGTTTGCAGAGAAAATCTTCCACACTCTTGTGGAGATTGGATCGTACTATTTATATTCTCCATTTATAGAGCTACAATGGTTATACATTCAAAAGAAACCAATAACAGATCGTAACTTAAGTTGAAGATAATTGTGAAAGAGTAGGATGAGTTGTTATGGAACAATTCACAATCTTTGATTCAGCCGGTAAAAATACTTTAGGGATTTGATACATATATTCTTGACATCCAACATGCACCATCACTTTATAGTAATCAAAACTTTCGGAAGTTCACACACAACATTGTTGGAATGACTTAGGAATATTGTGTAGTTTTGCCTATCTAAAGGCCTTGCTGTAACATTATGTTGTAAGCTAAACTTGCCAAAAGAGGCCACCTATGTACTTATGGAAATTATACATTATTATGGTACACAGATATTAATAGCTATCTTTTTTTCTTTTTCCTTTTCTTTTTCCAGCCATGTATGGAGAATCTACCTTGTCTTCTTCCTCTTCTCTTCTGATCTCTCATTTTATTTTTCTTCTAAAACTCTACCTCCCCTAAAACTCAAAACTCCTTATATCTTTTTCAAGCTTGATGAACAATTTATTTACAATGGCATCGCCAAGTTCTTCCAATACTCTGTTTCTAAGATGTGTATAAGCATGTCGATCTTAATGCTGCTAAAAATGAGTATCTGATTTTACCCATTTGTAAACCGGTCCTGAAAAATACACATAGAAATTTTTCTTGAGATTTATCTACAGGTGATGCTGCTGCTTTAAACCTCCTTAAGAAGTATATGAAACATTCATTCGGTTGTTGCGCAATTCTGAATACGTTACTAGGTTATAATTTGTAGTTGAGTATAAAACATCACCCTTAAAGACTGAAGATCGACGAAGATATTTGGAAATGTTCTGTATTAGCTATGTGAAGACTTAACCATTTTATTTTGGGATATTTAACGTTTGGTACCCAGCAAATGTCCAACACCTAGCTTTGGTACCCAATATTTTAAATATTAAGGGTTGGTACCTTGACCTACCGTTGACCGCCAAGTCAAACGGTTGACCTAACTTGATGTTAACTTTTCTATATTAATTACTAATGAAAATTAATTAATAAATGACGTTAAGTCGCTGTTAACACGTGATTTCAATAGCTATTCGTTTTGATTTTAAGGCTACAACTTGATTGATCCAACGGTTACAACTTGACCTTGAATATTTGATCGTTTAGGGATTTCGTCGAACACCTCGTGTGTGTGTGCGACTTTCTATTGGTGAATGACAATTCAGTTCTTAATTTATTAGGAAACCAGTGATGATGATCTTCTCTTTGGTTTTTTAATCTGATCCTTCGAACCATGAAACGAAGTGATCAAAAATCATTTCTGAGAAGCACAAAAGTGTATCCAAAACTGCAAGATATTCATAACCAAAGCAAGTTCGACTGGACCCGACACCGTCATTGACTCGCAAAATCGCCTTCCGCTTATAAAGTAAAATCATGGATTCATAACTCCTCAAATCATTCAAGATCTGAATAGAATTGAATTTCATTCAAAATTGAATCACCAGAAGAAGAAAAAAAACCAGAAAACTCAAAACTTGATAGAGCAGATCATAACACCAATACGAAATTTTCAAGAAAACAGCTTCCACCCATTTCACCACCACCACCACTAACATCCACCAGAATCAATAACACTCTCACCATTAACCAAGCAAACGAAATCCCATCAAAACCCATCCTCAATTTCTCAAAATTATACTTAATCAATCCCCCACTAACGAATCAAAAAAATACATCCTTTTATCAATTAATATTTCCAATCAAACAATCAAACAAAAAAGGGAAACAAAATCCGACTAGAGTCCAATCAACTCTATACACATAATTCGATCAATATCCCCAACAAGATCCCTTTTTTTAACTCAATCAACAAATGAACAATCCAAAATATTTGAAACCTAATTTCTTTGATTGAACCATGAGAAGATTCAACAAATCTCAAAAAATATAATCAAAACACTAGAAATATCACCACTGATAATAATCAAGGGCTTATATAATGAAGTTTGATTCTCGAAGTGATTAGGAGGTTATCTCTGTTTTTTGGAGTTGCAGAGTCGGACAAAGAAAAGGAAAACTGAAGTTTGGTCTTAGGGTTTGAATAGAGAAGATTTAATTGTGGCCCTCTATTTGGGTGCATTGTTCCGATTCAAACACCTATAATAACTAGCGTTAGGGTATATATAGTTATTGTTAATTTTCTAAAGGATAATATGGTAATAAGGAAGGTTCTGTTACTCTGATACTATATCAGTTAAGTCAACGCGCTGACTCGACGGTCAATGACGGGTCAAGGTACCAAACATTAATATTTTGAATATTGGGTACCAAAGCTAGGTGTTGGACATTTGCTGGGTACCAACCGTTAAATAGCCCTTATATTTTACTCACTATCTCACCATTTTATCTATTGAAACTATGCCGTATGACTTCTCGTAGATTTACAAAGAAGAAGTTTCGAGTCAAGCTTGTTTTGTGAAAAACTTCGATATGATTTAGCAAAGATGTTCAATGGTCCTTAACAATATTAGTTTTATGAATTAATTTGTGGATAAATTAAAAATTGTCCATGCAAATGATTCTATCACTTGGGAATATTTCAAACATCATAAGAGAGAAATATCGAACTTACTGATATTTTTACGCAGGTTAGGTTGGCGAACCGGTTTGCAAACCATAGATATCTGAGTTTCTGAAATACTGGAAGGTTAGCGAACCAGTTCGCAAACCACAAGTTCAGTTGGGACAGTTCACGAACCATGGTGAACTGATTTTTCAAAGTTGATATAATAGGCAAGCACTTGGCGCACCTGGTTCACGAATTGTTGTCAACTGAGTTCGGTAGTATAATAGGGTTGGCGAAACCGGTTCATGAACCATTTCACCCTGACTGAACGAGCCATACAGTTCACGAACCGTCCTACCAACTGTCCCAGTTTATATATTAACAATTGCTCAAAGACTTATTTTGAATATGTTTAGCATTGCTAGATATCTCTTAAACACTTCTAAGACACCATTGATCAACTAAACACTTATGTGTGTGCATCATGGTTAAACTCTTATGTGTCAAAATCAACATCAAATTATTTTTAGTTTTTTGGCTAAGTTTCCAAACCGAACTGTCATTATACACGGTTCCATGACGGACTAAAGTGTATATTCTTCTATTGTGTTTTTCAAGAATAAAGTTTGCCTGATTATCAAGTTATCTTAGTTTGAATTCTAAGCAACCCCTGGTCTTGGAAAAACTACAAATAGAGATGCTCTTTCAATTGGTAAAATCAACCCTTGACACTTTGTGTCCTAGTTGATTCTAGAGTGTCGTCCTCTATTGACCTAGGTTTCCTATGAGAACATAATTAGGTCTACGACTAAAATAATTTGCTTTGAGGATTCGTGAAGCCAGGTCACACTATCTTTACCTTGATAGTTCGTGAACCCTGATATTTCTTTTATGTTATCCAGGTTTTTGTAATCTCTTTCAAGTAACATAGATACTAATCACAAAGTTCTCTTCGTCTCAAATTTACTTCCTCAAGAGAGATATCTAAAGACTAATCTTAGTTGATCTTTCGAAAATTGTTCTTACAGGTGGTTAAGAATTTAGGTTGCTCAACTGGAATCGTAAGTTCCGGATTTGTGAGGTTTTCTACTTTGTTAGCTTTGTCTATTGCAAACATGTTTCCTCACCTTGATCTTTGATATAAACGGAAATAAAATAGGCTTATCTTTTAGAAGCAGATTGGTATCAAAAGTCTTCAATTCGGTTGCAACAACTCTTAGGCTGTGAAGGACGTCAGCTAAGGGATTCAAGTGCGTGGATCCTTGCCAGGTTCAAAAGACGTAAGGAGCGCGACTATAACTGAATAGCTTGGAGGGTAGATTCGGTCTCAACTACATTTCAGTCTGAATTCTGATAGTATGCTAGTGTTTGTAGTGGCTTAATACAGTGTGGTGTTCAAATCTGGACGAGGTCCCGGGGTTTTTCTGATATTGCGATTTTCTCGTTAACAAAATTTCTGGTGTCTTGTGTTTTTCGTCTTCCGCATTATATTATATTATTTATCTTTATAATTGGATTTACACAGGTTTGTACGTATTCAATCTAAGTAGATACGTCCGCTTAATTTTAATCGATTACGAGAATTGTTTCTTGTAGAATTCGTATCTTAAAAGATATATAACAATTTAATCACTTGGCAGAATCCCGATTAGATTATTTGGATACGACTAGATTGATCTTAGATATTAATTTTTGAGATCGTCCAAGTACTATGCTTAATAATCAGGTTCACGGACCATGTGTCGATACACATACTGATTGAGTAGAGGTTGAGATATAAACTCTATATACATATTTTCATGGATCATTCAGTTGGTCTACTTACTATTATATTAAGCTTTGTTTATACGGGTTTTCGAACGAAAAATTTGGTGTATTTCGTATCCCATGTGTTTTCAATTGGTATCATAGCAGGCAAACACCGTTGACCTAATAAGTCTGTGTTTGTACCGATTCATACACATGTAACTACGTACTATTAAAAATGACACATATTGGTTTTGATTATGCCAAATGATCCTTAGTTGATTTTTCTGAATCCAAATGTAAAAATATGTCTTTAGATTCTAAGGATATATTACCTAAGAAAATACGTATAATAAAAATACCAGATGGGGATCTCACTAAAAGCCATTGTGATTCTCAAATCATTGAGGATCGAGCTTCTCTAATAAAAGACCTCCAAGAGAAGTTATATCACTACGCTTATGAACTCAATCAATCTCTGAATAGTGAGCATGATCTTTTTAAACTATCGAATCTTTCACTAACGATATCAACAAACTCATTCAAAAACCAAAACTCAGAAAAAAAATAGTTGATATTCTTGAAGATACTGTCAGGAAAGCAATTGTTCGAGAAAAATGCATGATTGAGACTCATAATATTGAGATTGATAAACTTCATACTCTAAAGTATAATTCTGAGTCTGATCTTCTCATGTCTCAGGAGCAGTATAATTCCTTGATAAAATAAATTATTGCCTTAAAGGATAATTCTCATCTAGCACCTGATATTGCTCTTAAGTCAAGGAGATATTCTTGTTTTGAGAAAGTCCTTCCTGCTCGTACTAAGAAGCGTGTGAAAAACTCATCTCGAAAAACAACTTCTAAGAAAATATCTATATCAGATCACGATTCAAGGAATGCATCTGATTTGATGACTTGCTCACCCTGTGGTAAAAAGGGACATCTTCTAAATCAGTGCAATATACAATTCACAGAACTATCAATAATGCTAGTGTTGGTCATCATAAATCAACTAAACATTGTTCAAAGGGATGTATTTCAAGACTTGAGAGGTCAAAATTGTCTGCTTTACAAAGGATTTTGCAACATATCATTTGTTGTGTTGCTTCTCTCAAGTCTGCTGAGATTAAAAAGGATAACTTTAAACCACAACATTTGAATATAGACTTTTCTACTCAGAAAGTCACAGATTCACACTTCGACGGAGAGATAAGTCATATTAATATTGACAAAAGAGTCTCTGCTCTTAGATCTTCCATTGACAGACTGCGACGTGACATAAAAAGAGTAAAGCATGAAGGGGATTCATGTAATCATTCTTCATCTCTCTCTGCTAAGACTAACGTCAAGTGTTTAGTTACTGAACTCAAGATTAAAACCAAGGATTTAGTAGTGGATAAGGAAATTGTTTATCTCTGCGTAACTTAGTTCTTCTGTTTTGTGCCTTCTCTAGTTTTAGAGATTGCATATTTGAAAGGAGGAACTTCCTTAATGAGAAGTTTTATTATGTTAAGTGTTAGAAGAATATATACAGTCTTAATCCTATTGGAAAAATAAAATTTTGAAATTTTCTATATGTTCCACCTGAAAAACCTCTCTTGACATGGTATTTTTTATGTCTTAAGTTCTTACCACTCGGTCACGAACTATGACTTGTAGGTCCGGGTACGTTAGCTGGTCTTTCTTTACAAGTCTCTGGTTACGGAACCAATAAGTTTTCTTTTGATTCCTTGTTGACTAAGAACTTGTTTTTGGAAAGGACACTCCTTATTTATGGATCTCTAAACCTAAGGAACCTTATTCTATCTACACCTTGAAATTTATTTTTCGAAGTATAGTCGTACAATTTTTGTCTCTTGATCTTTAAAAGACATGGATGCTTCTTGCATTAAGAATTGTGTTAAGGAGGGAGAAAAAGAGAGTCGGAAATATGTTGCAGAAGAAATTATTGGGTTTTATTATTATTGTTTCACCATATCTTGTTATTTTGCTCGCGAACATGGAGATTTTAAACCTTCTCAGATGTCTACTGACTTGGTTGGAAACCTTGTGAGAGATTTCAAAGTGGTGTTTGATCAGCTTGTTTCAGCCAAGAAGAATATTGATCTTCTGAAATCAGAACTAGTGAAGACTTCAGAAGATCTTTCTTCTCTAAAAGATCTGGTAAAAGATTATATCTAGATAGTTTTTAAGTCTGATTTTCTTTTTACTAGTTAACTCCTTGTTTTTATGTGTTACATTAGCTATTCCAAATATTATCATCTTGCATGTTTAAAATTTATTAATTAGCATGTTTAAAATTTATTAACTAAATTTTATTTTGGAAGATGACTTGCAATACCTAACCACTGGCTGGAAGTCACGATCGAATCCAAAATAATCCTTCATGAAAAATTCTATTGTCATCCCTGTATCAACCATGGAAGTTTGTATGTCCCCAAACTGTGAGACAACCAATCCATATAAGGTCCATGCAACAGGGCATGCCCAGTAATACCACCTCCAACAAATTGGATTTTTCTGTAATCAATCACAAAAGAAAAACATTATAGAATAAGCTGAAAATATTAATAGACTTTGTAGTTTTTAGAAAACGAAAAAATTGGGAAAATGCTCCAAAATCAAAGACGACCTTGGGAAACGCCCCATTATGGACAGGTTTGGAAAATGCCCCATTATGTCGAGCTTTTCCATCCAACCCATTAAGTCACATATGTGGATAACATGTGCGAGAAAAAAGATAAGTATACCCATCAGAATTTAGGGTTTAGGGTTTAATTTTCAGGGTTCATGGCTTACAGTTAAGGGTTTAATTTTTGAACTTTTGATATTATTTTTATTTATTTATTTTTTCTTTCTTTATTTTTTTTAAAAATTTTTTCTATATTTTTTTTTTTAATTTCTTTTTCTTTTGGGCAATTCGGGGTATTTTTTAAAGTTCATTTTAAAAGATAAAAGAAAACTTTATTTAGAAAAAAACTCTTAAAAGTATAATAAATAAAAAATAATAACTATTGTATATCTCTTTTCTTTACATTTTTAAAAATATATTTAAAAAGAGAAAAAAAGAAATTGAAAAAAAATAATAACAAAGTTTAAAAACTAAATCTGTGGAAGAAAACCTGAATCCTAAAAATTAAACCTTTAACTTTGAACCAAAAGTTTGAAGGCTAACTTTGTCATTTAAGTTGCATGTGTTATCTACATATGTGACTTAACTTGGTTGGATGGAAAAGGTAACAGAACGAGGCATTTTCCCAACCTGTCCACAATGGGGCATTTCTCCAAGGTTACCTTCGATTCTGGGCACTTTTCCAATTTCTCATTTAGAAAATCGATATCCATGTCTATTAATGTAACTTATTGTTCGTGGGACTACAAATCCTGCAAAGAGATTCCATAAACCGTAAAAAGTAGCATTAATAATGGCAACAATAGTTTCGTTTGGTGTCACTGCAACGGTCATCATTCCATAGAACATATAATGACACAACGTGAAGAACATATAGAAGACTACCAGAAGAACTTTGCGATTGTTCATTCAAATCCGATCATGGCGTACACTATGACTCCGTAGACTAAAGACTAAATGAAGATATATGAAATCTCAATTACTACCTGCAAGAGAAGATTTTAATGACCATCAAAACAAGTATACTCAGTTCCATATATTGAAAATATCATTAAACAATATAACAAATTACATGTCCAAAAGCATAAGGCAAGGCAGAGTACATTTTAGTAGCTTTTTCTCTGTAAAAGACTGTTCTCTCCACAACAACAACTGGTTGCACTGAAGAGGAATTTTGAATTCCTAGAAAGAGAACAATAAGATAAATATAACCCATAACATCAAACAGGTCTTGTCTTTGTGACCTGTAATTTTAAAAACAATAGATGACATTTAAGAGATTATATCATGAGAAGAAAGTTGTAAAAATTATATGTACTTAAAATATTTATATGGCTTACGTCTTAGTACCAAGATCCTAGAAAATTGTACCAAACATCAGTTCTATGAATATTGTAAAGTAAAATCTCAATGCCGAGTATGGAGGATTTCGCCAGTAAAGAATATTTCGAAGATTATATCTAGAAGTGGTGTTTGATCAGCTAGCTGCAACCAGGAAAAATATTGATCTTCTGAAATCAGACCTATTGTAGACTTCATAAGATCTTGTTTCTCTAAAAGATCTAGTAAGGAGGCACACCAGTTTTTGAGTAGTTTTTATGTGTTACGTAGTTCGTAATTATCATCTTGTATGTATAAATTTTATTTTGGAAGATGACTTACAAAACCTAATCTTCATGGATTACACACACACACACATATATATATATATATATATATGCGCCACTCCTTGTTTATGGATATCTAAACCTAAGGAACCATATTATATCTACACCTTGAAATTTATTTTTCAAAGTATAGTCGTACAATTTTTGTCTCTAGATCTTCAAAAGACATGGATGCTTCTTGCATTAAGAATTGTGTTAAGAAAGGGGAAAAAGAAAGTCGAAAAGATGTTGCTGAAGAAATTATTGGGTTTTATGATTATCCTTTCACCATATCTTGCTATTTTGCTCGCGAACATGGAGATTATAAACCTGTTCAGATGTCTACTAACTTGGTTGGAACCTTATGAGCAATTTCGAAGTGGTGTTTGATCAGTTTGTTACAGCCAAGAAGAATATTGATCTTATGAAATCAGACCTAGTAAAGACTTCAGAAGATCTTGCTTCTCTAAAAGATCTGGTAAAAGATTATATCTAGATATTTTTTAAGTCTGGTTTTCTTTTTACTAGTTAACTCCTTGTAGGAATTTTGTTTTTATTGTTCAAGGAGGAACACTAGTTTTTGGAGTTGTTTTTATGTGTTACATTAGCTATCCCAAATATTATCATCTTGTATGTTTAAAGTTTATTGATCAAATTTTATTTTGGAAGATGACTTGCAATACCTAATCTTCATGGATTATATATATGTATTGCTTATATTGTGAGATTTGTTCTTTGATATCATTCTTTGGTGATTAGAACATATATCTCATATTTTACATAGGTTAAGCTCTTTAACTCTTGCAAAAGAGGAGTAAACTATTTTGAGAATTGCAATTTTTAGTCTCTCCACGATTAAACTTTTGAGAATAAATCTGATTACAGGATTCCGTAAAATGTTCTTTAGGGATCAACTTACTTTTTTGATTGCATCACGGCCAGGGAATAAGTGGTGAATTTTAATCTCTGCATTCGCAGTAATTGTTCTCTTCTTCATAACTGGCATAGAGAATATTTATTGTTGATGATTTTTCTCACGAAAATCTTGTATCTTTGTGCCTCTAATATTAAGATCGTTATTTTTAACTACTTTGTTCGTAACTGGAGAGAAGAGAGAAAAATATTGGACACAAATTTATTTTTTTCGTAACTAGCAAATAAATTTAAAGTCCAAGAAAATCCTTATCTTGTGACTAGAGTAAGGTCGCTCATGTTGTTCTTCCAGTAATGAAATTTAATGGGTGAGAGTTCTTTCGAACTTGTGATTAATGGTAATATCTTCGTGGGGAGAGTGGTTTTGGAATTGTAGGAGATACTTGTGCCTTATGTCTCCTTGACGCAAACTGAGATTTCTTGGTTGAAATCTTCTAGTCTACTAAGTCAAGTCTCGGACTAGGTTAGAATTTGTAGTTGAGTATCAGACATCACCCTTGTAGACTGAAGATCGACGAAGATATTTGGAGAACTTATGTACAAGATATGTGAAGACTGAACCATTCTATTTTACTCACTATCTTACCATTCTATCTATTGAGACTATGTCGTATGACTTCTAGTAGATTTACAAAGAAGAAGTTTTGAGTCAAACTTGTCTTGTGAAAAATCTCAAAATATGATTTAGCAAAGATGTTCAACAGTCCTTAACAATATTAGTTTTATGAATTAATTTGTGGATCAATTGAAAATTTCCCATGCAAATGATTATATCACTTGTGACTGTTTCAAACATCATACGAGAGAACACATGAAAGTTGGCGGACTAGTTCGCAAAACATAGATATTTGAGTTTCAGAAACACATGAAAGTTGGCGGACTAGTTCTCAAACCACAAGTTTAGTTGGGAACAGTTCACGAACCGTGGTGAACTGAATATTCAAAGTTTGTATAATAGGCTAGCAGTTGGCGAACCCGGTTCACGAACCATTGTCAACTGAGTTCGGTAGTCTAGTAGGGTTGACGAACCCGGCTCACGAACCGTTGCACCCTGACTCGGAACAAGCCATACAGTTCACGAACCTTCCTACCAACTGTCCCAGTTTATATTTTAGCAAATGCTCAAAGACTTATTTTTAATATGTTTAGCATTGCTAAAACTCTCTTAAATACTTCTAAGACTCCATTGATCACTTAATGCATCATGATTAAACTCTTAGCTGTTTATATGAACATCAAATTGTTTTTAGTTCTTTGGATAAGTTTCCAAACCGAACAGTCATTATATATGGTTCTGTAACCGGACCAAAGTGTATATCCTTCTATTGTGTTTCTCAAGAATAGAGTTTGCTTGATTCTCAAGTTATCTTAGATTAAATTTAAGCAACCCCTGGTATTGGAAAAACTATAAATAATGATGATCTTTCAACTGGGAAAATCAATCCCTGACACTTGTGTGTTCTAGTTGATTCTAGAGTCGTCCTATGTTAACCTAGATTTACTCTGAGAAACATAATTATGCTTACTAAAAGACTTCGCTTTGGAGATTCGTGAAGCCAGGTCTGACTATCTTTACCTTGATAGTTCATGAATCCTGATCTTGTTTTTCTATTATCGAGGTTTTCGTAATCACTTTCAGGCAAGATAAATAGTGATCGCAAAGTTCTCTTCGTCTCAGACTTTGTGATTCCTTAAGATAGATATCTGAAAACTGATCTTAATTGATCTTTTGAAGATTGTTTTTGAGAGGTGTAATACCCTTATATTCGGCAGTGGTTGGCCGAACGGAATATAAGTAATGGTTTGTCCTTTCCTAACAACGAGGCCTGATGGGTTCACTTGACTAAGTTATGGGAAAAACATCTCAGTTAAGTGTGCTCGGTCGTGAGTAATCACAGGATGGGTGACCTCTCGGGAAGCTGTTGTTGGATGACCGCAGTAGTGCCGTTAAAAATCTCGTCCTTGTTGGATAACCGCAGGTTGGTAAGTGGGAACGATATCGATGTTAGTTGGGATACAACTAGGGATGGGTGACTTGTGCTTGCATAAGAGAGTATGCTAGGTCGTTGATCTAGATACAAGTATCACAAGAGGCAAGGAACGTCTAAATTATACCGAGGCCTTTTCAGCATAATTGGCTCCAGAGTTGGCAGAAAACTCCACAGTTAAGCGTGCTCGGGCGGGAGTAATCCAGGATGGGTGACCTCCCAGGAAGTTGCTTTGCTTTAGGATTAGCGCGATGCCCGATGAAAATCCCACACTGGCGGAAAACTGCAGTGGCTAAGTGAGGAAAATATCGTGGAGGGTCGGGTCATTACAAGAGATAATTAAGAATCTAGGCTACTCTTCGGGAATCGTAGGTTCCGGATTTGTGAGGTTTGCTAGCTTTGTCTATTTCAAACAGATTTCCTCACCTTGATCTTTGATCTAAACGGAAATCATATAGGCTTATCTGTTAGAGGTAGATTGGTATCAAAAGTATTCACTTGGTGAAGAAACTCTTAGGTTGTAAAGGACGTCATCTAAGGGAATCAAGTGCATAGAGCCTTTCGATGTTCAAGAGACGTAAGGAGAGCGATTGTAACTGAATCACTGGAAGGCTGGGTTCGGTCTTAACTACATTCAATTCTGAATTCTAATAGTAGGCTAGTGTCTATAGCGGCTTAATACAGTGTGGTGTTCAAATCTAGACGAGGTCCCGGGGTTTTTCTGCTATTGAGGTTTCCGCGTTTACAAAATTTATGGTGTCTTGTATTTTTCTTCTTGTGCATTATATTATTTATCTTTATAATTGAATTTATACAGGTTTATACATATTCAATCTAAGTACATACGTCCGCTTAATTGTAATCGATTATGAGACTTGTTTCTTATAGCATTCGTATCTTGAAATATAGATATCAAGTTTAATCACTTGGAAAAATTCCGATTGGATTATTTGGATACGACTAGATTGGTATTGGATATTGATTTTTGAGATCGTCCAAGTACTCTTCTTAAAAATCAGGTTCACAGACCATATGTCTATACACATACTGATTGACTAGAGGTTGAGATATAAACTCTATATACATATTGTCAAGGATCATTCAATTGGTCTACTTTACATTGTATTGTGTTATGTCTATACAAGTTATCGAACGAAGAAGTTGGGTATATTTGGTATCCCCTGCATTTTCAGAGATATTCTAGGGCTTTGAATACATGTATCCACCATGCACCATCACTTTTTTGGGTTGTCCCTTGAATTTCTAGTGTTTCAACATTTTGAATCTCTTTCTCTTTCTCTTTCCAGAGAGAAAACTTATTGAAACCCTAGCCGCATAATCATCCCTCTGCTCAGATCGGCTCCTTTGGAGAAGATCTGAGCAGGTTAACACAATTCTCCCACCACTTTTAATTTATTCTACTGACTTCATTTCTTTCCAAGTTACTTTTTAGATTTTTTTTATTTCTTTGATGTATTTTGAGCTTTTTCTTGGTAACTTTGATAGGATTAGTGAGTGTAATAGGGTTTCTTCTCTGATATACTTCACTCTTCCTCACCAAGACACCAAGACATCATCAGCTACAACAAAGACCCAAGGACAACATCGGCGACAAGAAGACAGTAGTTTCAATCTCTTTTCAAAAAGGGTTGATCTTGATGATAGTGGTAAAAATCAAACCATACTTCCCTCGTTGTTTGCAGCGGTGCCGGTTATTGAAGATGACCATTAATGGTTAGGTGCAATCCGGTTGTAGTGGTAGGAGTAATTTCAAAATCCTTCGGTGAAGTATCGGTTAGAGTCCGGTCAGTACCCGGTAATAAAACATCTTCGCTGTTTACAGCAGCACCGCTGATTGAAATAGAGTCTTCATATTTCCAAGTCAATCCAGCTTTGGTGTCACAGATAGTTAGATTTTCCGGTTAGATGCCGGTCAAAATTCCGTCGTTTTCCGGCCATGTAACCTCTTTAAACTGTAACAGATCCTTTGTAACAGTTCCGGTAGCTCAATCTGGTTATTATCTTATGAATTATGTTTGAGGTTCGCCTCTTTTCCGGAAAAATAAATAAAAATGAGATGACAATACGGTGAAGTTGTACCTATTTATAGGCCTTGTTGTAATATTATGGTGTAATGTAAAAGGGCCACCTATGCATTTGCTTGATCATTATAAATAGTCATCTCAAACCTAGTTTAAGAATAATTAAACATTATTATGCCTTAATCTTATTGTCCAGAAGCATTTGCTACGACTGTCTATCTCATTAAACGCATACCTTGTTCGGTTTTAAAAGGTCATTCTCCGTATTTAAGTTGTATGATAAACAACTAAACTATAATTTTACATTTTAATCAAGCAACTTTTATCAAAATGATATTATTGTAAAATCAAGGAATTATAGGTTTTTTCTCGGTTGGTCTATAATTACTCTAGAATATCATGTTGGCTATATATTCTTGGTGTCCAAAATGCGAAGATAAGGCATCAAGTCGGAAAAATAAAAATTGGATTATTATCTCACGGTGATCTTGGTCGATATCGGCAGGTGGTTTCCAAAAAACATATCAATTTTATGGAGGTGTAACACTATTACTATAGCATCAATGCATCATGGCAATACCATGTATGGAGGTCGGCCTCATTGGGCATTTGTGTTGGTTGGGCCTGGTTTAGCATGAACTATCAAGAAAATTAGTCATTTCCTTGAGAAAATCTTAGAGCAACCTCTGGACCGTTCGCCCGCCGTTTGTTTTGTTTCCACCATGCACCATCACTTTTATATTAATCAAAAAGTTTCGGAATGCTTTGTTTTCGACAATTTACTGAACGCTTGCGAATCTCCGATGAACCGTGGATGGCAATACCAAAGAAAATCAGTTGGTTTGAAAGGGTGAAAAGCACGGGAAGAACCCAAGGTTTCTTTGAAATTTTTCTGCCGATATCTCTGAGTCGTACTCCGTTCATCAAGAACCCAAGGTTAAGTTCGTTTTAAAAAAATATTAAAAAAAAAAAAAAAAAACCAAGGTTGAGTCGTGCGAAAAAATGCACACCCGGTGGGACTCGAACCCACAATCGCCTGATTAGAAGTCAGACGCCTTATCCATTAGGCCACGGGTGCTTGTCTGTTGGAGTCCTTACTTAAAATTTAATATTTATAAGATCAACAATTTTCATTTTTTTCTCTTCTGAATTTCTCTCCTTAATGCATTTGGGATTCTTCCAAATGATAATGCATGTTGGATTCATCAACAAATGATAATGCTTGTTGGATTCTTCCAAATGATAATGCATAAAACCAGCTTTGTTGTTGTTAATTTACTTTCTTGAACTTAGAAAGAAAGAATAACTCGAAAGCAAGAAAGAAAGAAAGAAAAATGTTCCTCTCTTCAAATTCACTCTACTCTTTCTTTTCAAATCCTTTTGATAATAAATTGAAATCAGTACTTTACAACATTATCTATGTGTCTGTGTGTACATGTTCAGGAGGAGCCTTAGCTAACTAAGAGAGATCTTTAAAACAAAATTCTTCCTTTAAGTTTTCTTTTGTTTGAGGCCGACCAAAAACTCATTCTATTCGTATTCTCCACCGCACTCTCATCTGTTTGCAGATGCTTCTTATTACGGCCATTATGACTTTGAGTACTATACGACTTATGCAAGAATCCTATATATGCATGGTTTGTTTCCGTCAACGGTCAAAGGACAATCTTATTCCGGTACCCTCTCTTATTATTGTACTGGAATATTGAAAAGAAGAGGATATATAACTTGTGGAGATCTTCTTGCAGTTGACTCATATTTCCACTAACAAAAAAAAAAGTGTGGGATCTAATTAAGTTAAACTAGTTATATGTGATAATTGAATCAGGTCTGTGTCATATTTGTTCAAATATGAAAAATAAATTTGATCGGCAAAAGTAATTGTTCAAATATGAAATTGTTGGAAGAATTTCCCAAAAGATAATAACATTGTTGATTGGCTTATCTTACTATAATAAAGAAAAGACCCCTTTTTGGTGAAGCCTTCTTTTGGTGAAGCTTTTTCACATGACAATAATACCCCCATTAACTAAGTTTTTAGTTAATATTTGTATATTTACAGGAATGCCATTGTTTTAAATATAGATCAAAAAAATTAAAACTTAGATATCTTTAAAAATACACATCGGATTTTTTGCAAAATTAATATATTTGGAAAGCTCTTTAAATTATCTATGTAATGAGTATAAACAAGGATATTAAATTTTTATTTTAAGATTTTTTTTCCCATTATTATCAAATTTGGTGTTGTTAAAAGAATCCAATTCAAGCATGTGCATCGCACATGTGGCCTTACTAGTAAATTATAATGCATGTCCAACCATGATCCAAAGGCTATTATTCCATGACCTATAAATTTTGTAAGTTTTGTTTTTTTCATTTTGGAAGCTAAGTCACTAGGTCCTTTTAAACTATGCTCTCTTTATATGTATCCACTGTTAGTTTGCAACTTTGTAGTCTGTTTGGTTGATTGATATTAAGTTTATTACAAAAAGAAGAAAAAATGACACCACGTACATATCGTGTCATGTTGTGCAGTGCTGTGATTTTTGTTGAAAACTTGGCAATACAACACAAAAATAAACTGTGCTTTGTTGTGCTATGCCATCTCCACACACTTGGCAGAACTAACTTTTGTTTTTCAAATGAATCGCAATTTCACGTATAACTATATTCACTGAAGTAATAAGCACTGTAACTCGAGATAAGAAAAATCGTAAATTTATTGATGGATTCTTTAATGTTACGGAAAATGGGTCATTTGTCCAAAAAAATTTAAAACATGGTTCAAATGGACGAGTAAAAATTATTATGGGTGAAATGGACACAAAAAAAAATAGCAAGGATGAAACTGGATTCATCCTGGTATAAACTTAAAAAATATCGAGGATGAAACTGGATGCATCCTGATGTAAATTAAAAATAAGAAAAAGAATTTGAAAATGTGTAGGATGAAACTGGTTACATCCTGGCTATTTTTATATTTTTGTCCATTTAAACAGTATCAAAATCTAAATGTCTTTTTCACCCAGGAATTATTGATTTTGGTCTTTTTAACCAATTTTGTGTTAATTTTACCAATAGATAAATAGTAACTTTCTCTTTTTTGGTGATGAGGTAAATAGTAACTTCATCATTGGTGTGAAGGTTGTGGTAGATGAGCGGTTATTATTTTTTTTCCTTTTAGGCTAGCTAGGACCGTGCCTGCTCTTTAAAGATGTGAAACTGTCCTAATGTTGCGGACCTGTGGTACCAGTATATTATTGTCCTCCTCGGTTTCGTTTATAGAGATCTAATAATTAAAAAATTAAACAGTTACTAAAAAGAAGAAAATATTCCCTTGGTTTTGCTTCCAGACAAAAGGGATATTCCGAAAGTACAATATTGGGCATATGGCGGGTGGTGAATAAAAAAGTAAAAAAATCAAAATTAAAGAAAAATCAAAGTTGTTAGAGAGAAGAAGAGAATCTGAAGAAAAGGCATGGGTTGGAGTATTGTACCAGAAGACTGAATATTAGGTTAGAACTTGGATGGAAGAAAGAGACTATCTATCCCTTCAATTCATTATTATTGTACAATTTGATGCATCACTTTCTTTCATTTTCTTTCTTGCTCTCTCTTTTCTCCACTTCTTACCCAAATATATGGGTCGGACTTGGACTGGACCACTAATAAGAGTGGAGCCGGGCCAGCCAGATAAAACCGTAATTTTAGACCACTAACATAAGGGTAGAGAAAGAATAGTGAAAGAACCATGGTTTTGAATAGAAGAGTTAATAAACCTGGCGAGATTGGGGTATACCAAACTAATTGGGGTATACCCAATAAGACAAAATCTGGTCATTATGAAGTAAAACCAAGCCACCACTTAACCTTGTATTTTCTAAATTGCTAATATGCCCTTGTTTAATTAACACTAAAAAATCTGATTAGGTTAATTAATTGAGTTTAGATTAAAATTTTAAAAATGAGAATTCAGTGTATTAAACCTTTTATATGTCTTGTGAGTTCGATTTCGATC
>JAJJWW010001483.1:0-49697 GCA_023531295.1 Papaver armeniacum | reverse complement strand
AAACAATAGGTATGTGGAGACTAAAACTCATCTATCACTTAGAAAGTTTATTTCTACTATATCTCTGATAGGTGTAGAATACACCGTATTTACTATCTAGTAGTTACGCTTTCTTTGCTATTTTTCTTGTGAATTATGTACTTTACGTGTGTTTTTGAGTTATTAGGTACTCTGGAGTCGCACGGAGGAAAAGAAGCAGAAATCATTCAAATTGAGCAAAAAGGGCGAAAATGTCATCTCACAGGCAAGTGATATATGCAGCTGACCCGAGGTTAAGGGACAACTCTCTTTTGGAGAAGTATTAAAAGACAGCCAGCAAATGTTAAGGGGCTGCCACTTGGTAGCCCTTATCAAGGTGATTTGGATCTGGGTATAACCCTACTCCCATAACCCCTTATCTGCCAGACCGGGGTGGCTTTATCTACTTTTATTTTTCTTACACAAGACCTTAAGTTCAGTGAGAAATTAATTTCTCATTATTTTCCTCTTCGACCTGAAACTGAGAGAGATCGAGAGGGCTGCTGTCTGAGAGAGATGAAATGGGTGGTGGTGATAATAAAATCAGGGGAAATCGAGAAGCTGAACCACTGATGCTGATTTCTTATAGGGAATTACAGGGATATGTGGTTGAATCTGCTGTAGCTGTTGAACTGGGGTTGATGATTGAAACAGGAATTCAAACTAGGGTTTGATGTTGTCTGAATTAGAGAAGCCATGGATGGAGCCAGGTAAGATAGTGCTGAATTAGTGTTCACGTGTTTGCTCGAATTTGATTTGTACAACAAATCTGGAAGAGATGGTGGCCTATATGAAGAACTCGGGGAGAAAATGGAAATCGAAGGGTTTCTGAGCTTCAATTGGATTCGCAGAAGAGGGTTATGAGATGATATTTTCTGCTGATTTGAAGATAATGAAGTTCGGATTGATTGGATAATAGATGGGTTCAACTCGGATTCGAGTTTGGAGTGATGTTAGGGTTGAATTCGAACTGAAATGTAGGTTGATTCAAGTTGGGTTCAAGTTTTGCAGATCGATTGAAGCAAATGGGTAGGGAATTGAGAGGATGATAACTGAAATGGTTGTGTTAGTGAGCTGCAGATAAGGAATTGAGGTTGGCTGAGGATGAGAAAAGCAGAGTTGGGGCAGCAAGGTTTTATGTTTGGTATACATGGTAGCTGTGGTGTTGTTGTTGCACCTAGAAGGCTAAGAAGTTTGTGCAGTTTAAACTGAGCTGAGAAGGTGGTCTGATGTTGCATTGTAGTGAGTGGGTTTTGCAGAGCAGTTGTGTGTTGGTATGGCTGCAGTGCAATGCAAGAAGCTACGGATGAAGTTGGCTTTGAGGTGATGGACTGAGCTTGAATTGCAGGCCTGGTGGATACAAGGATATGACGGTCGTGCTACTGAGACCTGAGGTGAACTACAGGCAGTGATAGAATGGGGTTATGGAGATGATGTTATGTCAGCCGAGAGATTGCACAAGGAGTCCAAGTGCAGCTGAACTTATGAGTACACAAGTCAGGTACTAGATGAAGCTGGTATGGGATGGTGTTGCTGTAGTAGCAGGTTTTCCCACACTACACCCCTCACTATATTTTGGTTAATTAGTCCATTGAAAGTTGTATAATTGAGAATGTTTATTGATTAATTTCATGAATTGTCTACACAGGAAAAGTAGAATTACACTTAGCAAGTAAAACACTCTTAAACTTTCTCTCTCCTAATGACTTGCCCAACAATTCCAAAAAGATCTCTCCTTACAACAGACTCACTTAGCCCTTTATATAGGGTAATACATAGTGGATGACAGCTAATCTATCCTTTTATTTCGGAAATGTTCATGAAGTGTCGAATGTACAATCGTTTCTTCTCGCGACACTTCTTAACCCTCGCCAGTTCCATGCCTTTCTGCTGTTTTGTGTGTCGTTACTCATCGCGTCATTTATTTTAGGCATGCTGCGGCTCGCCTCCGACGTTGTTATTTATTAACCCCCGCGAGCCACCGCACGTTGCGATATTATGATCCTACATCTTGCCTCTTTTTCCTTGAATATTGCTTGAAGAGCGATTTTTAAGGAAAAATCTGTTGTTGTAATAATCTTTGGTCTTGATGAAGGAACGAGCGAAAGAATCTTTGGACTTGAAAAGTACGTACTTGCCTCTATTCTTTTGCGAAGTTCCGAAGCTTCTCTATATATATGAAGTGGCATCTCTTGCCTCATGAGTTATGGAAAGTAATCAATTTCGCAAGCTCTTCTCGCCTGTTAGGAAATATATTGTGCGATGTTCGAATTCTACTAAAATTCCCTGGATTTAATGGTGACCGTTTACACGTGTCCTCTTTTACCGATGCATTTAATGTTATCCGGTCGTAATATCTTTTCTCATCTATTTATAGGGGTGTTCCTTGTGAAGAAGCTTCTTTTTCCCTTTCATCTTCTTCGTATCGTGCCGTGCAAGTGTTCCTCTTCTTCATCGTTCTGTAATCATTACGCAAGTGTTTACCTGTTATTTTCCTTCTTCATCCTCTTCTCTTCTTCTCGCTACTTCCTAGTTGTTGTTCTCATGGCATCCGGGTTTGTTAATCTTGCCATATCTAGTTTGATCTTGTGGTTGATTGCTTTGAAACTAGTTTTTCTTGTTGAAATCACCTTTGGTATGCTTAACTTTATAGTTCTTTTACGCCATTGTTGTTTAGCAAGAACCGACCCAAAACCAAATTTACCGTGAAGGACCCTCTCCTTTCTTTGGGCTGCCATCAAACCTTCTTCGCAACAAGAATCTATTACGCGACCAAAGCCTACTTCGCGAGCAAAATCTATGGTTAACAAAAGGAAGCTGCGAGTGACAAGGTATTTAAGAAACATTTCTTTTTTATGAACAATATATTGTTGCCTCTGTTTCTTATTTAACTTGTTACTTGCGGGATGATGGAAATCGACAAAACTCCTAAAAGGCCTCGCCAACCCAAACTGTTACTCCCAGTGTTCCATTTCCTTCATTCATACCTTCATCTCTGGCTTTAAGTCGTCGCAAGATAATATTCCTATACCTCAACTCCTCATAGACCAAGTTCCTTACAACTGTCCTCCTACAAATGATGTTACACCACCCTCTGCTATCAATATTTCTACTATTTCTCCAATCACTTCTCTCCCTAAAACTTCCTCTTCTCATGAGGTTCCTTTGGCAAAGGATGACTCATCTTTTTTGGTAGAGCAAATTCCTCTAACAAATGGAAAATTTGGAAGGTATAGATGTGGCTTTTAAGGTTCTTTCGGATCTCGTGAATGATGCCAAGAGGACTTCTGATCCTATCAAATCCAACGTCTGCGAGATTTTAAGTAAGCACCTTGGTCCTGATAAGGTCTCGCAAGCATCTTTGGTTCAAGAAATTAGTAAGCTGAAGGATGATCTCCAGGTTATGACCGCATGAAGTGCAATAGTCTCCACCTTGAGAATCAAAAATTTCACAACATCTCGCTAGATCGTGATAATCTTCGCAAGAAGAATGAAGAATTAAAGGTATGCTCTCGCCACCCCTTCTTTTTTCTTTTTTTTCTTTTTTTTTTTTTTTTTTTTTACAACTCAAATCCTCTCTCGTCTTCAAAGTATTAAACCAGAAACGAATAATGGAGATATATCGGACGGAGTCTATCGTTGAAGAAGTTCGAGTTGAAAGAGATTCTTGGATGGAGCGGATAATCTCTTAGATAATCTTCATACCTATGCAATTGATCAAATAAATAACTTGTCGAAGAGAATTTTGATTTATCGCAAAAGCAAGACTCATTAAGTAATGACTTATCTCGCCTCTCTTATGCTTTGACTAAAACTAATTTGGAGTTGGAAACTTTATCGGATGAGAATCGAACTCTTTCTCAAGAGAAACGTTCTCTGAATAAGGTGGCGAGCTACTCGCAGATATGATGCTTGCCAAAAATTATGTGAAGAACAAGAGCAAGCCAATCATTCTTTGAAAAACCAACTTGAAGAAATTATGCTGAGAGAGAGATAAACTTATTCAAGGTAGAATAACTTTGAGTGTAAAAGCGAAGCAATTCCAAGAACAATGTGCCAAATTAGAAAAATCCAACTCTACTTTGGCGACCGAAAATTCCATACTTGTTTCTCATGAAAAGAATTTGCGATCTCGATTGAAAGGCTTAGTTGGAGATTCATTTGATAATGTCATGGACCGTTTGGGGAATAACCCAGCCTTTAATTCAACATCTTACTTCTCAAAAGGAAGGTAGTCAAATTATTTGACTATCTTAATTTATATATTTATTCCATGAATGGTTTATTACCACTAAAAGTGCCAATAATGTTCAATAAGAACTTTCTACGATCTTGTGTATTTGTTATGCGGACTCGAGAGAAAGCTTCGTTCCACTATCTCTACCCTCGGGTCCGATTATTCTAACATTCGCAAGGAAAATGGACTACTCTCCGCGCATCTTGCTCGTTCTCGCGACCGTGCGGCGGCGAAGGTTTGATTATATGTCGATTGTAAGGATATTGATAGTAAAAATCGTCAAAGGCATTGCTTCGTCAATTCCATCTTAAAGCGGAAGTCCTTGTGAATGATATTTTGCTTGTCGAAGTCTCTTGATCCTATTCATGTCGATCCTTTGGAAGTAAGTGATGATGAAGTCCCCGATTCTCCTCGATAGTGATTATGACTATGAAAGCGGCGAAGATATCGTTATCATTGAAGTTGTCAATAAAGATCCGATCGAAAAAAGCTGCACATGAAAATCCACCACCAAGCGAGAATGAAGGTCTTGAAAATATTTACGATGAACATCCATTGACCGGTGAAGGTGAAGTTTGAGAAAATTATTGGTGAAGATGATAAAATTGATGTAGAGAATTAACCGCTTTATAACTTTTTCTTTAATTGTCCTTTTGTTTTGAAAGATTAAATCCCTTGTTGAATAATCCTCTTATTTTCTTCTTCTTAATTATGACCATAATCTCGCAAGCTTATTCGCTTACATTTTTATGAAATGATTTTTAATCGATCATTATCATTTTGTATTGCGACGAGGTCGCAGGTATCTCCATGAGTGAAGAAACCTACTTTTCTCGCCTTATCATTTCGGTAATCTTTATTTTATCTCTTCTTGTGGCGACAAGGTCACAGACTGCCTTTACATTTTCGTGCAATGGTTCATTGACCTTGCCTTATCAATTTTGTGTGGTCTTCCGAGTTAGACCTCCCTAATTAGAGGTCCTCCCCTGCCACCTTTTATGGCGACAAAATCGCAGGACGTCCTTACACTTGCATGTAAAGACCCATTGATCTTGTCTTATCATTTTCCAAGTATTTTTGCCTCTGCAGGATGTTTTAGTTGCGACAATATGACAGGCCTAAATATCCTTTCGAACATAAAGCCCCATGACATTGCCGTCGTGCGACGAAATCGCAGACGTCCGTACACTTTCGTGCAAAGACCCATTGATCTCGCCTTACCCTCGCGTTAGTATTATTGCCTCTGCAGGATCATTGCACAAATATGACAAGCCTAAGTCTCCTTGCGAAAACAAAGCCTCATGACATTTGCGTCTGTTTTGACACCCCCCCTAATGGAGAGCGTCGCCCTTATCATCTCCCAGGTTGCCCCTTCAAGGAGGCGAAACATCGGCCATACAAGACTAGCTCCTCCCATCCGGTCTTAACAACAACCGGTTGTTTTCGCAATCTCTTATCCCTTATACCTATAGGGTTTATGGTTACGAGACGCACCCTAAGTGGAGTTTTCTTCGGGCGAGTGCAACGCATGCCAAGACTTGCCAAGAATGGCCAGGGTAGGTTCATCCATCCCGGGCACTCGGCTCAACCGTGTACCTCGGCGCCTTGTGCATACACTGACTCCTTGGAAGAGACCCTCGGTCGCCCAACCAGGGTATAACCTACATATATAGTTGGGAATCCAAGGTATCTCCCCCGGATAGGCTTTCATGGGCCCCAAATCTGCATGACCCAGGTTTCAGGAGCGGTGTAACCTTCCACCTGAGCCATGTTAAGAGATACCCCCTTATATGACGCACTTTAGGTCTTACATTTGCCTCTTACGAAATATAATTCGCGAACTAGGGTGTACGCCATAAAGGTTCGTCCCATTCATTCATTCTTTTTACTCAATCATTCTTCATCATTTGCTATTTTGTCTGCATGAGAGATTCGCGATTCATTCATTTAATCATTCCTTATCTCTTGTTGTTTTGTTAAGCCATTCCTCGACTTTTTTGTTATTCTTATCGCGATCTCTTCGCGGATTCTCTCTGCATTTTATTGAATGTCGCAAATATTTGGCGAAGAAGTATTTCATCTTGATTCCTTTTGTCATCTTTCGTTATTACGGGTAATATTTCTTTAGATATAACCTATTCCATGGTCTATCCAATTTTTGTCCCACATCTCTTCCTTCGGGGTCCATCAATCTATATGCCCCTATACCAACTACTTCTTTGACGATATAAGGTCCATCCCATTTTCTCGCCGGTTGCCTCCACTTTCACGTTGATATATTGGGCTTTCTCGCAACACCAAGTCTCCTGGTTGGAACTCACGTATTTTTACACGCTTGTTATATTCTCTAGCCGTCTTCGATAATTCTCCATGTGTCGCAAGGCCTTTTCTCGTTTTTCTTCCAATTCATCCAACTTGATTAAAATGTTGCCCGCACTAAGATTTTTATCCCAAACCTCTTTTTGGTTGTCGAATCACGACCTCTGGGAGAATCTTGCTTCAACTCCGTAAGTTAAGCAAAAAGGAGACATTCCTGTGGCTTCTCTTCTAGTTGTATTATAGGCCCACACTGCATTGGGTACTTGTTCGCACCATCCTCTATTGTGTCCTTCCAATTTTTTCTTCAATATATCAAAGAATCGTTTTGTTTGTTGCCTCCGCTTGGCCATTAGCTTGTGGATATAATGGAGTTGATTTTCCACATCTTATTTGAAATGCATTAAGCAAAGAACTCTATATTTTGTCCTTCAAACTGCTTCCCATTATCGAGATACCGGTTGTGCGGGGATCCCAAATCTCGCATATAATATTTTCAAATATGAAAGTAAAAACATCCTTATCGCGAATGTGCTGGACCGCTTTCACCTCTGCCCATTTTGTGAAATAATCCGTTGCGACAATTAGGTACCTTCTTTGTCCTGTTCCTGGTAAAAATGGTCCCACAATATCTAAACCCCATTTACCAAAAGGCCACACGCTTCTTGAAGAATTTAATGGTGCTCCGGTGCATGTATCTTTTTCTCGTGTCTTTGACAATCTTCGCAGCGTCGGCTATTGCTCTCGCGTCCTCATGCATATATGGCCAATAATATCCTTGCGTCTTTGCCTTGTATGCCAAAGATCTTCCGCCGCTATGATTTCTGCATCCCCACTATGCGGCATCTTCAATATGGTTTCTCCTTCTTTCCTTGTCGGACATCGTAGCGAAGGTCCATCAAAAGAACGCCGATAAAGCACGCCATCGCGCAATTCATAATTTGTTGCTCGGCTCTTTAACTTGTGTGCTTCCAATCTATTTCTTGGTACTTCGCCTTTCATTAAATATGCGTGAAGTTCTATCCTCCAATCTTCCTCGCGACATTGCATCTCCTCTACCACCATCATTATATCTGCTTCTTGTCCTTCCTCTTTATTAATTGATGGCACCAGTAGCGTCTGTATTTTGATATTCCTCGCAGTTGGGTCTGTCATCATACTTGATATAAAGGCAAAAGCGTCTGCAAAGTCTCGTTATCTCTCCCGGATATGTGCCTCCATTTTATTTTCGGTATCTGTGCTGATAACACTTCTACAAGCTTCCTGTATTTCTGTAGGGATGGATCATTTGTAACATACTTTTCTGTTATCTGACGAATTGCCAATTGCGAGTCACTGGTAATTCTCACACTCTCCAGTTCATTTCTATTGCAAATCGTAAAGCATGTATTATGGCTTCGTATTCCGTTTCATTATTGGTAGACTCAAATTCCAATCTAAAAGCAAAAGCTAATTTATTGCCTTACTCGGCGAAATCATAACAATTCCCACTCCTTTACCTTCTCCATTTGATGATCCATCCACTAATATTTCCCACCGGTTTGGCTCGGTTAACAAATCTTTTGGATCTCCATGTTCTTCCTCTACATCCATCATTTCATCCATGCTTCATCTTCCTCCAAAGAAATTCTCGTTTAAAGTCTGCGACGACACATGACTTGGTTGAAGATAATATTTCATATTTGAGTTTGTAATGACTTATTTGAGCATTCCATCTTTCGACTCTGCCTGATCTTTTTGAATTTTTCATTACCGACTCAATTGGTACCTTTGTTACCACCCTAACAATATGTGCCTGAAAATATATGCGAAGTTTAAATGACGCATAGACTAACGCTAGGATTAGTTTTTCAATTTTTGAATAATTTCTTTCTGCGGCATTAAAAGTTTCTAATTATATAATAGATTGGTTTTTCCACTCTGCGTCCGTTCGCAATAAAAGCGCACTTAAGGCGTGGGTTGTCGCGAGATATATTAATAATTCCTCCCCAGGTTCTGCGCTTACGCATAATGGATACATCCATTAAATGCTCCTTAATTCCTTGTAAAGCCTTTTCACATTAAATCCGTCCATTCGAATTTCGATCCTTTTTTTAGAACACTGAAAAAATGTTTACATTTATCGGACGACCGCGAGATGAACCTTCCTAGTGATGCTAACAATCCATTTAGCTTTTGAACATCTTTTACTGTCGCCGGCGTCGGCATGTCGCGAACTGCTTTTACTTTCTCCGGGTCAACGTGTATTCCTTCCTTTGATACAATGTAACCCAAGAACTTCCCTGACGCAACTCCGAAGGTACATTTTTCTGGGTTGACCTTGATGTTGAAACGCCTCATTTGCTCAAAAATTTCTTTCAAGTCTCGCACGTGATCTTCTGCCTTCTTACTTTTTACTAGCATGTCATCTACATAGACTTCCGAGTGTTTTATGTATCCATTCTCACGAATACCTCTTCTACCATCCTTTGATACGTCGCTCCGGCATTTCGCAAACCGAATGGCATTTTAGTATAGCAAGATAATCCTCTTGGAGCGAAGAAAGCGGTATGCTCTTGATCCTCTTGGCCCGAGTGGGATCTCGTTGTAACCTTTGTATCCATCCAGCGAGGATACCCTTTCATTCCCTGCCGCCGGATTCGACTAGGTTGGGAATATCGGCAATGGAAAACTGTCTTTCGGGCGAGCTTTATTTAAATCAGTGAAATCGATGCAAATCCTTATTCCTTTGTTCTTCTTTGGAACTATAACCATATTCGCTATCCATTCGGGATATTTTGCTTGTCTAATGATTCCCGCGTCAACATCTTCTCGCAACTCTTCTTCTATCTCGAGGTGATATCTTTGTTGCTATCTTTCTAATTCTTTGTTTGAATGGCTTCACATTTTTATCAATTTCCAACTTGTGACAAGCTACCGATGGATCTATACCAGGCATTTCATCCATATCCCACGCGAAGATATCTTTATAATCTCATGACAGATCAACAGATTCTTTCTTCTTCATCCGCTCCCATGTTAGTTCCAATCTTTAGCATCTTGGGTTCTTCCTTAGTTCCAATATTCACTTCTTTAGTTTGCTCTGCCGCGACGTAACTGGCCTTCGGTTCTCCCATAGGGGTTGGTCCTTTCGGTTCCATCGCGGGATCATTTTCTTCTCCCGAGATCTCGCTAGGTATACCTTTTCCTTCCTTCGCTTTGATCATGTAAACTCTGAACTCTTCTTCTTTCTTAGCCGCCCTCGCCATCTTTTTTATGGTGCTTAGATATATTCTTTTGTTTGTTTACTTGTTCCTCACAACATTTTACTTCATTTTGATAATATATTCTTCCTTTAGCAAGATCCCCTTTGATCTCGCCTATTCCGGTTGGTGTTGGAAACTTGATACATTGATGAAGCGTCGACACCACGCTTTTATTGCATGTACCCATGGTCTTCCTAGTAACAAGTTATACGGTGATTCCATATCTACTATACTCAATGTCACCCGAGTTTGATTCTTCCTAATGGAATACGTATTTTTATCTCCCCTCTAACTTTGGTTATGGATTTACCAAAACCTTGAATATTGTACGCGAAAGTCATATCCTCGTCTTCATATCCCATCTTTTTGTAAGTGTGATAGAACATTATATTCACCGGACTCCTGTATCAATTAAAACTCCATTTATCACCCATGTTTTATTTGTGTTCTCCGATTCTTCCCTCTCCTTATACGCGTTAATTGCGATCACTAATGGGGATGGGTGATCCAAATTTTCTTTGGATATCTCTCCATTGTGAATGTTATCTCTTGTTTTTCCCAATCTTTCAAAGGTGATATCATTTCTCTGTCTGTAATCTTCTTTCCTTCGAAATCCCGTTTGTGTATTCTTCCTCTGATATTTTCATGAAATTCACTAATCATTACTCCTGTATCTGTGTCACATGCCATATCTTTTTCCCCTGCTTCATCCGATCTAAGAGTTTCCTTTCTCATTTTCTTGATCTAAACAACTTTAATTGCGATTTTCTTCCCCTGAACCAACAAGATTAGGTCCTGTTTCTAGCGCATATGTAGTAGCAGGTTTTCCCACACTACACCCCTCACTATATTTTGGTTAATTAGTCCATTGAAAGTTGTATAGTTGAGAATGTTTATTGATTAATTTCATGAATTGTCTACACAGGAAAAGTAGAATTACACTTAGCAAGTAAAACACTCTTAAACTTTCTCTCTCCTAATGACTTGCCCAACAATTCCAAAAAGATCTCCCCCTCACAACAGACTCACTTAGCCCTTTATATAGGGTAATACACAGTGGATAATGACTAATCTATCCTTTTATTTCGGAAATGTTCCGCGAAGTGTCATGAGATGTACAATCGTTTCTTCTCGCGACACTTCTTAACCTCGCCGGGTTCCATGCCTTTCTGCTTTTGTTTTGTGTGTCGTTACTCATCGCGTCATTTATTTTAGGCATGCTGCATGCCCTGCCTCGCGACGTTGTTATTTATTAACCCCGCGAGCCCTGCACGTTGCGATATTATGATCCTACAGTTGCACATGGTGTTGTTGTTATGGTTCAAGGAAATGCTTTATTGCAGGTCTGAGCTGCAGAAATTGAGCTGAGCCATATGGAAGATGGAACATGACTCAGGTGACAGAATGGCATGCTGCTTAGGCTGTGAAGGGCTGGTTCTGGTGGATTAAAAGGCAGGGCAGAGTTCTAGTGGTGGTTGCAGTAAATGCAAGAAAGTGCAACCGTGACAGGAAATTGCAGGTGGTTATTGCTTCTGGCTTTCAAGTTGCAGGGTATGACGAAGAATTGATGCTGCTGCAGTTGGTTGAGCAAGGGAATGGTGAAAATGTCTTGTGCGGCACTTGTGCTTGAGGAAAAAGAAGCAATGGATATTTCCAAGGTGTGGCCGAGTTGCAGTTTATTGCAAGTGCGAGTGCAATTTTGGTGGAGTAATTGAGTGAAAAAACCAAGAGAAAATGGGTTCTAGTGATTTTGAGAAGGAAATGACAGTGATAATGGAACTTGCTTTGTCTTTGGTGATTGTGTTGTGTGTTTGCAATGGATGACCGAGCTATGCATTACAGGGGCTTTGAGTGGCATTTGAGGTTGAAGCTTAGTAGTTCTAGTGAATGTGTTATTGGATTGGAGAATGTTGAGGCTGGAAGATGTACGCGAGTTGGCGTTGCAGAAGGTCTTGTGTTGATGCAGCTGATGTGTGGAAGTGACAGAGAAGTGTTAATGAGTTGCAGGCCATCATGGCTGGAAGAGCATTGGTGATGCACAATGATAGTGCGCTCGGCTCCCCCTTGCAACGCTCGAGGCCATAACTGTTTCGGACAAGTCGGATATGTGACTCGGTTTAACTCATCCCGATTGTTCCAAATGACACACCCCGATTCAGTCGACTCGGCCCGACTCACCTGACTCTCCACGACTCGGTGCTTGGCCGAGTTAACCCCGCCGGTGACTAGTTGACCGATCCGACCCGTTGACCGGTGGCCAGGCGGACTTTGCTTGTCACTCGAACCGATTTCCGGCGACTCTTCCGCCAATTTCCGGCCACAATACCATATTTCCGGCGACCACTTTTGGGTCATATTTTCTACATGGGTTTCTCTCTCTTATAGGCTTGGTGGATTTTCATCTAATGGACTTTGAAGACTAGACCTAATTTTAGAAGTTGGAGAAAAGCTATAAAGGGAAGGTCTTCTACAACTTATGATAGATCTTATTCTTGGAATTTTGGAGAGCCGTTTTGTTTACGCTTCTAGGGTTTGCTTTTGTTCATCTTCTTCTTCTTTTCAATTAATATTTTTATGATGAACTCCATAGCTATGAGTAGCTAAACATATTATTGGTTATGGGATAAAAGTTGATTTCTCAACATGTTTTTGAATTTATGAATTAGTTTTGTCTCAGTAATTTATTGTTTGTGATTCACAATTAATAATGTTATAAGATTTGAAAACTTGTTAGTTTGAGTCCGGAATCAATCCGATTTGTGTTCATCTCTAGAGCTATATTAGGGTTTTCAATACGAAAAAGTTATTTATCCCTGATTCTAAGTAGCATAATTGTGGGTAGTGCTTGTAGTGATATATCCTACTAGTCACAAGTGAATCATAACTTTTGTTAAAACGTTTAGTGCTTTTACACATTCGTTTGCATTGATTAGTCTTATTCCTTAAAACTTAATGCTTGTAGGGAGTTAAACTTAATTGTGCTTTTACACTTTAGGTTGCTTTCTAGGAAGAATTCACATATGCATCTTTTAATGTGGTTGTGATGAAAACAGGGAATTAACGGGTTATACTTGCGATCAAGGTATCCTAGGACTATTAATAAATACGAGATTAAAATACCAATTCTAATCATTGATGAAAATACATGTTTGTGAATGATACCATCCCGTGACCAATATCTTCTCCTTATTGATTTCTCAAATTATTTACTTTGCTTTCAACTATTTTTATTTGCTTAGATACAACAAACATTCCCCGTGGTTACTTAGAAACTGAAATTTTATAACAACAAAAGCCTCTCTGTGGATACGAACTCTTTCTTATCGCATACTATATTTATATCTAGTTGATCGAGAAAGTGAAATTATATTTAACGGATTGACAACCGATCAAATTTTGGCGTCGTTGCCGGGGAGGCATACGGCTTGTTATTGAGTTTTTAGTTTCTTTTTACAATTTCTGCTTTTATTTTTGCTTTTCGTTTGTTGTCTTGTTTCTCACTTGTTTGCGAGAATTGTTTTCAGGTACCTAATCCCTGGCTACTAAAGATTGGAATTATCCAAGGTGCGGGATAGCTACTCGAAGAGGCACAATACTCCAACCAAGTCAAGGCGCAACGGACGAGCAAGAGTTAGAAGTGGACGAAGAGTCACAAATACTAGGAGAACAAGAGGTTCCAATCGTAGACGAACCACAAGTTGAAGTAACAATGGGTGATGCAAATCGTACACTCAAGGATTTGGCTTCTCATAAGCTTGATACACAACAGGGGTGTATTCAAACGAACTCTACTTTTGAGATCAAGCCGGGGTTGCTTAGAGAATTACCAAAATTCCATGGCATGGTGAATGAAGACCCAAACAAACATCTTATGGACTTCCACACCACTTTGTCATGGCCATGCTTCGGCGGATGTAGAGGCGGATGGTGCAATGTTGAAAGTTTTCCGTTTCTCTTTGATGGATAGTGCTAAGGATTGGTTATACTACTTACCTTCCTAAGTGTCACAACATGGAATGGGCTGAAGAAACTCTTTTTGGAGAGATATTTTCCTGCATAAAGGCTACTCAAATTAGCAAGGAGATTTGTGGGATGAAGCAAAATGTGGGAGAATCCTTATATGAATGTTGGGAACGATACAAGAGATTGGTTGGAAGCTGTCCTCACCACCAATTCAAGTGACGCTATGATAATCCAATACTTCTATGAAGGACTCAAATCAAGTGATAGGAATCTTATTGACGTCACTGAATTGGTGGTGGTGCACTAGTGAACAAGACGGTGGCACAAGCTAGAGAGTTGATTGAAAACATGGCAGCTAACTCACAACAATTCTTGAGTCGTGGTTCGGATGTGATTCTAAGAAGGGTGAGTGAAGTGAGCGAGGTTGAGGAACTTCGTCAACAAATGGGTAACATGACAGCAATGTTGCAACAAGTTGCATCCGCGGTTATACCAAGTTCTCCTCAATCTTATGAAGACGAGCAAGCTAATGCGATCTTTCCAAATCAACCAAGACGGTATGATCCCTACTCCAACACTTACAATCCGGGATGGAGAGATCACCCCAATTTTAGCTATGCCAACAAGCAAGGTGCAATTCAACAACCTACTTTCAACCGTCCGAGTGGATTTCAACCGCAACAACAACAATTTCAGCAACCACAAGCACAAAAATCAATGCAAAATCAAGGTTCGGATATCGATTCAAAGCTTCAAACAATGATGCAAGGCGTTTCCACCATGTTCAAAGAAAGTCAACAAGAAACTAAGAGTGTTATTAAGGAGTTTCAAACACAAATGGGCTCCATGGCTATTGAGTTGAACCAATTGAAGGCGCAAAATAGTGGGAAAATCCCTTCTCAACCTATTAACCCAAAAGAGGGTGTCAATGCTATTACATTGAGAAGTGGTACACAACTTGTGCAACCCGAGGTTACTGATTCGGGCAAGGTGGAAACACCAAAGGAACCTGTTTTGGAGGGGAAGAATGAGGATTCTCCCCAAACTTATGAGGTACCTATTCCTAACTCTAAAACTCCGGTTTCTACTTATGTTCCTCCTCTACCTTTTCCTCGAAGATTTGCAAGTTCTAAGAAGGCGGAACTAGAAAAGGAGATTTTAGACGTTCTAAACAAGATCCATGTGAATATACCACTCATTGATGCTATCAAGCAAGTTCCAAAGTATGCAAAGGTGTTGAAGGACTTGTGTACCAATAAGCAAAGGCTCAAAGGTAATGAAGTGCTTAGTGTGGGGGAGAATGCTTCGACAATCTTACAACACAAACTCCCACTTAAGTGCAAGGATCCGGGTAGTTTTGACATTCCCTTCACAATTGGTAACACAATATTT
The DNA here is from genome assembly GCA_023531295.1 of Papaver armeniacum. Lineage (NCBI taxonomy): Eukaryota > Viridiplantae > Streptophyta > Magnoliopsida > Ranunculales > Papaveraceae > Papaver > Papaver armeniacum. The sequence continues at coordinate 34,526 of JAJJWW010001483.1, read as the reverse complement.
AACAAAGCTATGTTGGATTTAGGTGCATCCGTTAATGTTATGCACAATCCACCGTATAATTCACTTGATCTTGGTCCTCTTAAAAGGCTGAAATTGTATTGCAATTAGCCGATCGCTCTAATGTCTACCCAATGGGTATTGTTGAGGATGTTCTTGTGCGGGTTAATCAACTTGTATTTCCGGCGGACTTTTTGTGTGTTAGAGATGGATGAAGGTTCACCGGACTCGTCTCTTCCATTGCTTCTTGGGCGTCCCTTCATGAAAACGGCGAAAACCATAATTGATGTGGACAAGGGAACGCTAACTATGGAGTTTGATGGAGAAATAATACGTTTCAACATTTTCGAGACGATGAGACATCCTAGCGATGTCCACTCTTGTTTCTCCATTGATGTTATGGATACATTGGCACAACAAATGTTTGAATTAAACGGTGATGATGCTTTGGAAACCGTGTTAACTACATCCAGGGATAATGGTGTAGAGTGTGGTAATGAAGTCAAGGAAGCTCTTGGTGATCTTAACTAACTACAAGGATGCCCGAAAACTCATAATATCTCTTTTATTTCTTTACCATGCAGTGATGAAAATCTTGTACCTTCAATTATTAAATCTCCGATTTTAGAATTGAAACCTCTTCCCGACCAGCTAAAGTACTTGTACTTGGGTGATAATGAAGAGTTACCGGTGATTGTTTCTAACAAGCTTAGTGATTTACAGGAGCAAAAACTTCTAAGGGTGCTAAGGAAGTACAAGACGGCCATAGGATGGACAATTTCCGATATCAAGGTATAAGCCTGCCGTTTGTATGCACAAAATTCGTTTGGAGGATGATGCAAAGCCTAAAAGGGACGCGCAACGTCGTTTGAATCCTCCCATGATGGAAGTTGTGAAAAAGGAGATACTCAAGCTTTTGGAAGTGGGTGTTATCTACCCCATATCCAGATATCAAGTGGGTAAGCCCGGTACAAGTAGTACCAAAGAAATCGGGTGTGACGGTGGTGGAGAATGATAAGAACGCAACTTGTCCCAACTCGTGTGCAAACCCAGTTTGGAGGGTTTGTATTGATTACGGAAATTGAATGCCACCACTAGAAAAGATCACTTTCCATTACCTTTTATTGATCAAATGCTTGAACGTTTAGCTGGACACTCTTACTATTGCTTTCTTGATGGCTATTCATGTTATAATCAGATTGTGATAGCGCCGGAGGACCAAGAGAAAACACTTTCACTTGTCCTTTCGGTACTTTTGCTTATAGAAGGATTCCTTTTGGCTTATGCAATGCTCCGTCTACCTTTCAAAGGTGTATGGTAAGTATCTTCTCGGAATATGTTGAAAACATAATCGAAGTGTTCATGGATGACTTTAGTGTCTTTGGTGATTCTTTTGACCTTTGCTTGAACAATTTGTCTCTAATCCTTGAACGATGTGTTGAAACAAATCTTGTGCTAAATTGGGAGAAGTGCCATTTCATGGTAACTCATGGCATAGTTTTAGGCCATATAATATCTTCTAAAGGCTTGGAAGTTGATAAATCTAAGATAGACCTTATTCGTGCTCTAACCCCTCCCACTACGGTGAGGGAGATACGCTCTTTTCTTGATAGGTGTCTAAAACACCTAATTTAATATCTAGTATTTATGCTTTCTTTGCGAGTTTTCTTGTAAATTATGTATCTTATGTGTGCTTTTGAGTTTATTAGGTGCAATAGAGTCATATGAGCAAAAGAAGGAGAAAACGTCCATTTGGAGCGTAAAAGGCAAAAAGGTCAATTCACGGGCGAGCTATACTTGAGTCGGCTAGAATGCACAAATAGGAAGTGAAGGCGTCGATTCTCCCATAGCGACAATGAGTTGAACATGGAATTAAGGCGTCGGTTATTCGGAACCGACAAGCCATATATGAGTTGTGGCTGCTGTATCCATCTTAACGGGTGCCGATGTCCGTCCGTCTTTTGTTAGAATCACTAAGGTGGGTGCTTCTCGGACAACTCGGTCTTTATACATCTCACTGTTTTTGATCTTTGTGGAAGAAGGATGAGCTCATCGGTGATTGACGATGATGAAGGGAAGATTGAAGGAGGAATTTGAGTTATGAAAGGATTAGGATGAATGGGTTTTGCTCGAATTTGAGTTGAGAGTGTTAGACGAGTTTGAGCAAGATTAGGTCATGATTCTCCCACCAAGAACAACTGTTGCCTTTGATCCTGGATGAATGTCGTGATTGAATGTGTGTTCCTAAGTTCAATGAACTGATGGGGCTGTGTATGAGAATGAATGCATTACGGGGAAGGAGCGGTGACCTTAGGAGTCACCCAACAAGCTTAAAATGAGTTACCGGTATCGGCACACAACATGTTTGTGAAAAGACCTGCTCTAAACACGACAGCAGCGGGCTCTTGTGCACGACTTTGGGAGAGTCTGAGGTGCAAATGGGAATGTTTTGAGTTGAGGGCTTGGATTAGAAAGATGATGCTGATTTGTTGGAAAGAGCTGCAGCGGGTGTTGCTCATGATGTTGGGCCATACGGGGAAGGAGGCTAACGGGAGGCTTTAGAAGATCGAGATGTGAGTGTTGGCTGCAATGGAGCCGGTGAAGGGTGGTTCTAAGATGGAATGAGTGGCTAGTGAGGGAGGTTGCACGGTGGACCGAGCTAGGCTGTTTTATAGGTGGCTTGGGCTCATTGCGAGGCAAGAGAAGGAGGCTGTGATGGTGGAAGATGCTCGGCTTCTTTGTTGTCGCTGCGATCTGGAGGATTGATGGAGTGAGGAAGTGCCGGAGATGTTTGGTATTGCGGATGGTGGTAGGCGGGAATGTGAAGCAAGGAAAAGAGGATGAGAGTGTAGCCATGAACCCGATGGTTGCGGGGATTGAGTTGAGCAATTGGAGGTGCTACGGGTTATGGAGTGACATTACATATTGTGTGGTTCATGTGTTGTCTTGGATCACTAAGGCTGTATTGCGGGGAAGCAAGCGAGATTAATGGGAAGATGGAATTGAGTTGTGAAGTTTTAAGCGATGTTGAATTGAAATGGAAATGGTGCTTTTATTACGGGAATGGCTCGAATGGTGAATTAAAGCGCGAGAATGATTGATGGAGCTCGAGTGCAGCAATGCGGGGGTGCAGCAAGGTGGAGCTACGGGTGTTGTTGGTAAGTTGGTACCGGGGATAAATGGACTCGGGAAATGGCGGGTGAGATGGTTGGCGGATATGTCACTACGAGCTTGAGAATGAAATGAAGGCTGCGGGCTAGATACGAGAATTGGTGGGTTACAAAGGCTTGGTGTTGGCCTAGGGTGAATTGCGGTGGTGTTGCTCATTACAAAGCTGGAGCTGTGGCACAAAGTTGATATTGTATGAGTTGCGGTGCAGGCTCGTTTGAGTGAATGAATGATTATTAATCGATAGATGTACGCCTAGGTTGCGAGGGATTGTGAGTTCTTGAGGAAATTGAAGAGTGCAGTGCAACAAATGGTCTTTGTTGGTTTAAGCGAAATTTTAGCGGGAGCAAAGCGAATCCCAGGAATGACAAAGCCGCAGAAATAGTGCGAAAACGGGGTGAAAATGGTAAGCCGGTAAGCATACTTCCGGTTGTCGGATTTTGGAACCGTAAGTGGGAATCACAATGATTCAGTGAATCACGAAGGGGGTATGAGTCGGATGCAAGAATCGACGGCCGGACATATGGGCTACGAGTCACGCTTTTAGGCGCGTTTTCGCAAGAAATGGGAATTGGCTAAGATGGTATTTTGTGAATGTTTGAATTGCGGGAAAGTAAAGTTGAGTTGCTGGGAGTATGCACTAGCTAGTGACGATTTCGATGAGAGAAGTGGCACGAGACAATTTTCCGGTGATCGGATTTCGGCGCGGTGGCGGATTCCGGCGATGACGTCCAGCAATTCCGGCGACGCTTTTGGACCCAAAATTCCAGAGACATATTTTTCACTCCTGGGCTTGGTGGACCAACTTGGAGACGGGTTTGGAGAAGAATTAACCTAATTTTGGGAAAGTATCCTTATGGGGAGAAAAGCATATATATAGAAAACTCTTTTCTAAACCTGGAGATATCTCCATTAGGGAGACTTCTACTTTATTCTAGGGTTTAGAACCATGAAGTCTTTTCTCTTTCTTCTTGTGATGAACTCCATGAATATGAGTAACTAAGTTTTTATTATTGGTTGAAGATGTAGTTGGATTTTGCAACCAAGTTATGATTTTTATGAATTAGTTTTCTCTCAATATTATCGTTTGATTTCTACGGGTTATAATAATTGCATGATTGATGGATTGCAATATGATTGAATGTTTGTTTAGTCGAGTCTAGAATTGATTGAACTCACATCCATATCTATAGCTATTTTAGGGTTTTCATCGAAACGATAACCTTGAATACGAGTAGCATGATATGATTCTAGGTTGTAGTGATACATCCTTGTAATCATATGTAGAAATTGACCTTTGTTCGAATTGTTTGCGCAATGTATTTCAATTGCATTGATTAGCCTATTTACTGAAACTTAATGCTCCTAGGAATTGAACTTGATTAGCGCAAGGCGTTAGGTTATTCTTTAGGTAGATTTCACATACTTGTGCCCTAATGTGTGTGTTGATAACTTTGGAAATTACGGAGTATTCTTGCAATAAGGTATTCTATGGCTTTTGATGATAGCGAGATTAAATACGAATTCTATTCATATATTCATTAACTTGTTTACAATTGAAGATGAAACCTTTATCCAATATTTTCACATCCTCGATTTGCGTGCTTTGTTTATTTGCTTTTTGTTTATTTTTATTTACACAATCAGAAAATCCTCGGTGTTTTATATAGGAAACCATAACAATTTGACAACCTAGACCTCTCTGTGGGATCGATCCTTTCTTGCCCTTGCTATATTTATATTTTGAGTAGTAAGAAAGTGTAATTATATTTGTGTAGTCGCTTACGACGGATCGATCATGCGAGGTTTTATCGTAGATTCATCAAGGATTTTCCAACTAGCATCACCACTTTGTAACTTATTGCAAAAAGATGTGGTTTTTAACTTTGATGAAAAATGTATGGCGGCATTCAATCGTTTGAAAGAACTTTTGATTTCAGCCCCTATCATTAAACCACCGGATTGGAGTAAGCCTTTTGAGCTCATGTGTGATGCTAGTGATTATGCGGTTGGTGCGGTGCTTGGGCAACGTGTGGGAAGCTTCCTCATGCTATTTATTATGCTTCTAGAACGTTAAATGAGGCTCAACAAAACTATACAACCACTTTGAAAAAGAGTTATTAGCCATTGTTTTTGCTTTAGAAAAGTTTCGCTCTTATCTAATTGGTACAAAAGTTGTTGTCTTTTACTCATGCAGCACTTAGATACTTGCTTACAAAGAAAGAGGCGAAACAAAGAGGCTCATACGATGGATATTACTCTTGCAAGAGTTTGATATTGAAATCAAAGACAAGAAAGGAATTGAGAACACCGTTGCGGATCATTTGAGCCGACTTGTTGTGGACAAGGAGACTATTCCGTTGCGTGAAAGTTTCCCGGATGAGCAACTTTTCTCAATTGCCTTTGGAGAACCATGGTATGCCGATATTGTGAATTACTCAGTTTCTAAACAAATCCCAAAGAACTTGTCTCGTCTTTGAGAGGGACAAACTTAAGAGGTTAGGGAACCAATACATATGGGATGATCCATACTTATGGAAACATGGTAGTGACCAAGTAATACGAAGGTGCGTTCCCAGAATCGAATTTAACTCTATCTTGTCTTTTTGTCACTCTTATGCTTGCGGAGGACATTTTGGGAGTAAGAGAACCGCGCACAAGGTACTTGAAAGTGGTTTTTATTGGCCAACTTTGTTTAAGGATGCACATATATTTTGTACAACTTGTGATAGGTGCCAAATAACCGGCAATCTAGGTGCCCGAAATCAAATGCCACAAACTTATATTCAATTTATTGAAGTTTTTGATGTATGGGGTATTGATTTTATGGGGCCTTTTGTCAACTCCCATGGGAATTTTTATATCTTACTTGAGGTTGATTATGTCTCGAAATGGGTGGAAGCTAAAGCCACCCCTACTAATGATTCTAAAGTGGTTTCAGATTTTATGCAAGCTAATATTTTTGCAAGGTTTGGAATTCCAAGAGCCATAATTAGCGATGGGGGTTCTCACTTCAAAAACAGGATTTTACAAAGCTTGTTGACGAAGTACAATGTATCGCACAAGATTGCAACACCTTATCATCCCCAAACCAATGGACAAGCCGAGGTGTCTAACCGGGAGGTGAAATCCATTCTAGAAAAGACAGTGAACCCAACAAGGAAGGATTGGAGCATGCGACTTAATGATGCTTTGTGGGCGTATAGAACCGCATATAAAACACCTATTGGGATGTCTCCCTTTAGGCTTGTGTATGGTAAACCTTGTCATTTACCCGTGGAAATTGAGCATAAGGCGTTTTGGGCTATTAAGCAATGCAACATGGAGATGGACGGGGCTGGAAAGCAAAGGAAGTTACAACTCCAAGAGCTAGAGGAGCTTCGCAATGATGCATTTGAAAGCTCGCGAATTTATAAGGAAAAGACGAAAGCATTACAATTTTGCATTGGGCAGAAAGTGCTTTTGTTTAATTCTACTTTACCAATTATTTAGGGTAAATTAAGGTCACGATGGATCGGACCTTTTATTGTTACTAATGTGTTTTCTCATGGTGCGGTGGAAATTCGTAGCATAGCTACGGAAAGAACTTAAAGTTAATGGGCACCGGTTGAAACCATATTATGAGAATTTCACTTAGAGTGGTGGAAGGAGTTAACTTTGTGGATGTACTCCTGCGGAGGAGTCATAGAAAGCAAGGAGATAGTCGGGTGACGACTTTAAACCAAGCGCTAATTGGGAGGCAACCCAAAGGATGAGTATTTCTTGTCTTGTATTTATTTCTTTTCTTGTTTTTTTAGTTTTTCTTGTTTTGTTTTCTTTATTTTTTCTGATTTCTTGTTAGAATTTCCCACCTTGACTTACTTTGGACGATTCAATTTACATTGAGGACAATGTAAAGTTTAAGTGTGGGGGGAGTGGTTTGCGTTGTAAATTTTTGAAATTTTCAACTTTTTTGAAATAGTGAATAAGAACACTCCAACTTGTAGTTAGTTTAGAGTCACATAGTATACATGTCGCTAAGATTACATCGAGAATCTCATACTAGTGACTGAACTTAGAGATGACAGAGAACATGATCGGGTTTCTTAATTGTATGAGAGTTAAAGTTGGATTTAACCATGCCGGTGGCAAATAAGGTGCGGACCCAATTCGGTATTAGAGCGGTGATCCCCTATAGTGGAGACTACCCATGTTACATAATGTGAGGCACCAACCTTCAATTCTTTGTACTGTCTAAATTTGTGCTTTTAGAGTGTGTGTCACCGTACGTAAATTCGGGCGAGAATGGTGAGCTGTCCAACCTCCCACCATAGAAGCACTATTTTGATCTCTTGAGTGCTATTTTTTTTATCAACCATGTTGGTGACATCGAATTGCTAACTTACATACCACTTGTGATCTTGTTCGCGATTAGCACCATCCACCTTATCTCTCTCTACACCAACGAGGTCCATAGAAACACCATCATCATCAACAAGAGGAGCATCACAAATTCGAAGGAAAGTTGAACACGTTCGAGGTTTACAAGCAACACGTTCAGAAATGGGCAGATTTCAGATTCAAGTAAAGCAACAAAACAAGGGGCAGAATTTTTATAAGTTGAAGACTATAGTACAAGAGCGAAATTATCAAAGATGAGAGTTCGAGAGGTTTATGACATCAAGACATATAAGTTGTGAAGAATCAAGCGGTAAAGTACTTACACCATGGCCTTTGTACTTAAATTTTTTTTATTTTATTTGTATTTTACTTTCTCTTGTCTTAATAAAAAAAAGAAAAAAAAAAGTTAAAAAAAGAAAAAAAAAAAGAGACAAGAGAAAATGTTTAGGTTTGTTAATAGTTTTTCTTATTTTATTTTTTATTTTGTATTTGTTTTATTTCTTATTCAAAAAAAAATAATTAAAATTAAAATTAAAATTTGGGTTTGTATAGTTTGTTTTTATTTTTGTATTCTTTCAATAAAGCCAATGGAAAGAAGGAATATCTATAATGAAGTTTCAAGCGTCAAGGAATTTGAGGGAAAGAATCATATTGTCGAGATTCTACGAAGTTCAAGAGTTATCATCAAGAGTTGAAGACCGAAGACGAAGATGAAGACACCGATAGAAGACTGAAGACGTTTCTATGGATCTTTGTGAGAGTGGTGCTAGCTGCACGCCGAGACGGATACACGGTAAGTAAGCATATTCCCACCTTCGTTAAATGGTTGATTTCCTTTCGAAGAGATCGTCAGAAAAATGGGTTTTCAAAAATTATAAAAGATGTGGGTTTTCAAAATACTTCGGAGGGTTTTCACCTTCCTACCATTCAACGTGTCGCAGGATTCTCTCTTCATTCCCTACGGACACATGTGTGACCCATAAAGAGTTGTTTATTATTGAGAGCAATATCATAAAACCCTTTCTTGTGAGGGCGAGTCGAGACTTTTGATCACTCCGAACCCGAATTTTAGTCGAGAAGGGATGGTTATTTCTCTCCGAACTTTTAAGAATGAGATTGTGTTCATTTATGTGTCTAACTTCTTATGACTAGTGTGCGGAATCTCTATGTCTTCTTAGCGCGTTGGATGCTATCATTACGGAGAACTAGTAAGTTGGAAAAATAGGTTTTGTGGGTATATCTCTAGTAAACCCTCACGAGACTATAACTCTTCCACTAGGGACACCTAGGGGTTTAAAGGCCTGTTATTCATGCTAAGAGTAACCGTAGCCTCGACAACACGGAGTTGTATGTATTCTTTATAATTGTTTTGTTTGATTTGCTCGAGGACTAGCAAAGTCTAAGTGTGGGGGAATACGATAGGTGTAGAATACACCGTATTTACTATCTAGTAGTTACGCTTTCTTTGCTATTTTTCTTGTGAATTATGTACTTTACGTGTGTTTTGAGTTATTAGGTACTCTGGAGTCGCACGGAGGAAAAGAAGCGAGAAATCATTCAAATTGAGCAAAAAGCGAAAATGTCATCTCACAGGGCAAGTGATATATGCAGTGACCCGAGGTTAAGGGACAACTCTCTTTTGGAGAAGTATTAAAAGACAGACCGACAAATGTTAAGGGGCTGCCAATTTCAGGTAGCCCTTATCAAGGTGATTGAATCTTGGGTATAACCCTACTCCCATAACCCCTTATCTCGCGGACCGGGGTGGCTTTATCTACTTTCATTTTTCTTACACAAGACCTTAAGTTCGGTGAGAAATTAATTTCTCATTATTTTCCTCTTCGACACAAACGGAGAGAGATCGAGAGACTCTTTGTCTGAAAGAGATGAAATGGGTGGTGGTGATAATAAAATCGGGGAAATCGAGAAGCTGAGCCATGATGCGATTTCTTATAGGGAATTCTGGGGGATATGTGGTTGAATCTGCGTAGGCTGTTGAACCCGGGGTTGATAATTGAAACAGGAATTCAAACTAGGGTTTGATGTTGTACGAATTAGAGAAGCCATGGATGGATCCGGTGAGATAGTGCTGAATTAGGGTTCATGTGTTTTCTCGAATTTGATTTGTACAACAAATCTGGAAGAGATGGTGGCCTATATGAAGAACTCGGGGAGAAAATGGAAATCGAAGGGTTTCTGAGCTTTAATTGGATTCGCAGAAGAGGGTTATGAGATGATATTTTCTGCTGATTCGAAGATAATGAAGTTCGGATTGATTGGATAATAGATGGGTTCAACTCGGATTCGAGTTTGGAGTGATGTTAGGGTTGAATTCGAACTGAAATTTAGGTTGATTCAAGTTGGGTTCAAGTTTTGCAGATCGATTGAAGCAAATGGGTATGGAATTGAGAGGATGATAACTGAAATGGTTGTGTTAGTGAGCTGCAGACAAGGAATTGAGGTTGGCTGAGGATGAGAAAAGCGAGTTGGAGCGACAAGGTTTTATGTTTGGTATCTGGGTAGGTAGTTTGTGGTGTTGTTGTTGCACCTAGAAGGCTAAGAAGTTTGTCAGTTTAAACTGAAAGTGAGAAGGTGGTCGATGTTGCATTGTAGTGAGTGTGGGTTTTGCGGAGCGGTTGTGTGTTGGTATGGCTGTAGTGCAATGCAAGAAGCTACAGATGAAGTTGGCTTTGAGGTGATGGACTGAGCTTGAATTGCGGCTGGTGGATACAAGGATATGACGGTCGTGCTAGAGACTGAGGTGAAGCTATGGCGGTGATAGAATGGGGTTATGGAGATGATGTTATGTCGGTAGAGATTGCACAAGGAGTCCAAGTGCGAAATGAACTTATGAGTACACAAGTCGGGTACTAGATGAAGGCTGGTATGGGATGGTGTTGCACATGGTCTTTGTTGTTATGGTTCAAGGAAATGCTTTATTGCAGTGTCCAGTACGAGAAATTGGTGAGCCATATGGAAGATGGAACATGACTCAGGTGACAGAATGGCGTGCTGCTTAGGCTGTGAAGGGCTGGTTCTGGTGGATTAAAAAGGCAGGGCAGAGTTCTAGTGGTGGTTGCAGTAAATGCAAGAAAGTGCAACCGTGACAGGAAATTGCAGGTGGTTATTGCTTCTGGGTTTCAAGTTGCAGGGTATGACGAAGAATTGATGCTGCTGCAGTTGGTTGAGCAAGGGAATGGTGAAAATGCTGTTGCAGCTGTGCTTGAGGGAAAAAGAAGCAATGGATATTTCCAAGGTGTGAGCCGAGTTGCAGCTGTTGCAAGTGCGAGTGCAATTTTGGTGGAGTAATTGAGCTGCAAACCAAGAGAAAATGGGTTCTAGTGATTTTGAGAAGGAAATGGCAGTGATAATGGAACTTGCTGTGCTGGTGATTGCAGCTGTGTGTTTGCAATGGATGACTGAGCTATGCATTACAGGGCTTTGAGTGGCATTTGAGGTTGAAGCTTAGTAGTTCTAGTGAATGTGTTATTGGATTGGAGAATGTTGAGGCTGGAAGATGTGCGCGAGTTGGCGTTGCAGAAGGTCTTGTGTTGATGCAGCTGATGTGTGGAAGTGACAGAGAAGTGTTAATGAGTTGCAGGCCATCATGGCTGGAAGAGCATTGGTGATGCACAATAATAGTGCAGCTCAGCTCTGGCCTTGCAACGGCTCAGGCCATAACTGTTTCAGACAAGTCAGATATGTGACTCAGTTTAACTCATCTGACTGGTTCCAAATGACACACCCTGATTCGGAGTCGACTCGACGACTCACCTGACTCTCCCTGACTCGGTGCTTGACCGAGTTAACCCGCCGAGCTGACTAGTTGACCGATCCGACCCGTTGACCGGTGACCGGGCGGACTTTGCCGGTCACCTGAACCGATTTCCGGCGACTCTTCCGGCCAATTTCCGGCCACAATACCATATTTCCGGCGACCACTTTTGGGTCATATTTTCTACATGGGTTTCTCTCTCTTATGGGCTTGGTGGATTTTCATCTAATGGACTTTGAAGACTAGACCTAATTTTAGAAGTTGGAGAAAAGCTATAAAGGGAAGGTCTTCTACAACTTATGATAGATCTTATTCTTGGAATTTTGGAGAGCCGTTTTGTTTACGCTTCTAGGGTTTGCTTTTGTTCATCTTCTTCTTCTTTTCAATTAATATTTTTATGATGAACTCCATAGCTATGAGTAGCTAAACATATTATTGGTTATGGGATAAAAGTTGATTTCTCAAACATGTTTTTGAATCTATGAATTAGTTTTGTCTCAGTAATTTATTGTTTGTGATTCACAATTAATAGTGTTATAAGATTTGAAAACTTGTTAGGTTGAGTCCGGAATCAATCCGATTTGTGTTCATCTCTAGAGCTATATTAGGGTTTTCAATACGAAAAAGTTGTTTATCCCTGATTCTAAGTAGCATAATTGTGGGTAGTGCTTGTAGTGATATATCCTACTAGTCACAAGTGAATCATAACTTTTGTTAAAACGTTTAGTGCTTTTACACATTCGTTTGCATTGATTAGTCTTATTCCTTAAAACTTAATGCTTGTAGGGAGTTAAACTTAATTGTGCTTTTACACTTTAGGTTGCTTTCTAGGAAGAATTCACATATGCATCTTTTAATGTGGTTGTGATGAAAACAGGGAATTAACGGGTTATACTTGCAATCAAGGTATCCTAGGACTATTAATAAATACGAGATTAAAATACCAATTCTAATCATTGATGAAAATACATGTTTGTGAATGATACCATCCCGTGACCAATATCTTCTCCTTATTGATTTCTCAAATTATTTACTTTGCTTTCAACTATTTTTATTTGCTTAGATACAACAAACATTCCCCGTGGTTACTTAGAAACTGAAATTTTATAACAACAAAAGCCTCTCTGTGGATACGAGCTCTTTCTTATCGCATACTATATTTATATCTAGTTGATCGAGAAAGTGAAATTATATTTGACAGATTGACAACCGATCAATCTCCTATATTGAGACAAAAGTCGTATTACTATATAGTTATCGATTACACACATTTGAGATTTCGAGCTGATTTTAACTTGCTTACATATTTATCGAGATATGTGTTGGTAAGCTTTCGCTTCAACCAAGTTCATCTTATATTCTTGACGAAAGTCAAAAGATGATCATGTGAAAATCTCTGAGTAAACATCTTACATGGTTTGTGTGATACAATCATTTGGTGTAGACTTGGAATGTTTCGTTATGATTATTTCAATAACTTGAAAATTACTTTGATGATAATAGTGTGTGAAAACGGCTATTGTCATCCTCTAAGAAAGTTTCAATGATTGAAATAGAGTTTAGAATACTTAACCATCATTGGATTATAAACATTGTGTGCATTCTTGCATGTATGTGATCCATGACCGGAACTAAAGTATGCACACCCGTATGCATACTTGTAGTTGTGAAATTCCGTGTACCAAGTACACATACCGGTACACATACTTGCGTGAGGTATTGGTCCGGGAATTTCTGCTGGGATTTGAAAGTGTGCTCAAGTATGCGTACCCTTTGGCATACTTGCGAACCCAAACTAAGACCGGCTACTCAGATACGCATACCCGTATGCATACTTGAGTTGGTAAAGTTCTAAAATTGTTTGTCTCATGAACTAATACATTTATATATTAATGAATTCATTCTTTGCAAACCGTGGCTATAATGTTCATAAATTTATTCGAGTGAATCAAACCGATTTTGCTTCGATTGTATTCTTGTATACTTCTATGAGAATATAGCAATTGAACAACTTTTTAACTAGTTTCATTTGAGTCATTTGAACTAGTTATGGTTAAGATGAATAAGGGTGTTCATATAGCTAACCTCGGTTAACTACTGTTGAGCCAACATGGTGTACACGTTTAGGTACGGCTACTTAAACCTAATGAGGGTACATTTCATTTGTGTATAACAAGCTAAGTTCAATCTAACAGTTGGAAGATATTAGCTTGAATCTAATTAGGTTTTCATCTAACAGTGAATATTGAATGCTTTGTTACCAAGGTAACTTAGATTGCAAACCCTGATTTGAAAACTATATAAAGGAGAACTCTAGCAACTGGGAAACCAAATCCCCACACCTCATGTGTGATACTAGTTGTATAAGCTAGAGTCGATTCTCCTTAAACCTTAGGTTTTTCACGAAACCCTGTAGGTTCACCACTTAAAGACTTCATTGGGATTATAAATCCAGATCCAACTACTTTCTCTGTAGTTGCGTGATCTGATCTTGTTGTTTCTAGCGTATTGAGTACTATCTTTTCTAAGATTGGATCGAGATTTAATCTCCGATAGGCAAGATAAAAAGTAGTCACAAACATATTCGTCTCATCGTTTGTGATTCCACAATATCTTGTTTCGTTACCATATGATTAAGATTATTGTGAGGTGATTGATAATACTAGGATGTTCTTCAGGAATATAAGTCCGGTTTATCTATTGGTTCCTGTGCACCTTGATTTATCAAAAGACGGAACAAAACTCGTAGGTATTTTTGTGGGAGACAGATTTATCTATTCCAATAGACTTTTCTGTGTGAGACAGATTTGTTTATCAAGTCTTCGACTTTAGGTAGTAGCAACTCTTGGTTGTGGGTGAGATCAACTAAGAGAATTAAGTGCGTAGTATCCTGCTGGGATCAGAGGCGTAAGGAGAAAGACTGTACCTTAAATCAGCATGAGATTGATTAGGGCTCAACTATATTTCAGTCCGAAGTTCATTGGTAGGTGGATAGTGTCTGTAGCGGCTTAATACAGTGTGGTGTTCAAAGCTGGACTAGGTCTCGTGGTTTTTCTGCATTTGTGGTTTTCCTCGTTAACAAAATTCTGGTGTCTGTGTTATTTCTTTGGGATAATTGGCCTTTCGTACTTAGGTTATGACTAACACTAGCGTTTGGTCTAACATTTGTCCAACGTTAGGCTTTGGTACCTGGACCATACGTTGACCTGCATTGACTGTTTATGACCAGGTGTTGATGGTGGATTTTCATTTAAGGTTAAAATTGTAAAAACCAGAAATCTATGCGCTGACATCTTGTAAAAGATAAAGCCATTAATAAGTGTTGGATACTCCCTTACTTAATTCACCAAGAATGGAGCATGTGGCAACAATCCCATTCTGTGAATATATGAAATTCATCCAGGTTGGAGCATGTGGCAACAATCCCATTCTGTGAATTTCTAGCATTATTAATTAATGCGCAAGCGACCTTTGTATTTCCGGTACTCATTATCAATGTGGCATGACGGCGTAGTGTTGCTCTCGGCAGAGCAACACGAAACCTCCAAGCATTATAATGAAAGCATGTACGAAATACCCGTACGGAGTTGCAACTCTCGGTGTGTTATACTAGCCCGATTGAGAGCTCTCGGTGTGTTATACTAGCCGATTGAGAATCCGGATGACCCGTATCGGTCCGGGATATGATCCACGATCATCCAACTCCACAAGCATGATTGGATGACCCAGATCAATTCCATCACCCCCAAGCAGGTATGGAATAACCACTGCCGAACAAACGCGGACCCCGCATGGTCGGCCTCCCCAGAGATTGGCCTAGCTTGCCAACACGTCCAAACCAGAGCGTATGGGTGGAAAACCCTAAATTAGGGTTTGCGGCATATTACATGTGTCGCGAATGTCTCAACCATCCATCTTCGCAGGTATAGATGGAGGGTGTAGATGTAGATTCAAAGGGCCCCGAGCATGTCAACACAATCACCGTGGTCCCGCTCTACAAACCCGACCAATGGTCGGGACCAACCATGGTTGGTCATCTCGATCCGTGCGCCTAAACAGAGCATGACGCACGGCCTTGAAACCCAAAATTAGGGTTTTGAGCATCACGAGCGTCCATCTTCTCCGGCACGAATGGAGGGTCCAAGATTAGATTAAACGGGTCCGGTCATACCAGCATGACCACCGTGGGCCCATCTATCTTCTCACGTGGTCGGCCAAGGCATACCATGCCTGGTTATCCCAAACCGTCCGCCCAAACTTGCGTGGTTACACTTCCCAAATTGCAAACTGATCTCAACCACTCAACTTCACCGGACGATTTGAGTGGCTTAGATCACGTTTTCATGGGATAGTCAGGTATAGGTGTGAACACCAGCCTACCACCTGCACGCCGGTCTGATCGACCAAGACCGACCAAGATTGGTCGTCTTGGAACGCGCGCCCAAACTAGGAATGTCACGCGGTTTCCAATTCCTTTGCGGCAATGGATTTCTGCCGCAAACCGATCTCAACCACTCAACTTTGCCGGTCAAATTGAGTGGCCTAGATCGCACCTTCATGGTACAGTGAGGTATGGACGTGTATACCGGCATGTCGTCTACACGCATGCCCGGTCGGTCCTTTCCAAAACCCTTCCCATGCTTGGTTTCGACCAAGCTGAAGAGTGATGCTTGCGCACCTCTTCAAAAACCCTAATTCATTAACGGTCGCAGATAAGTTTCTCAAAGATCATCTCGTCGGTCCAACTTCACCATCCTGGTTATACAACCCTGGTCAGGAGTTAATTGGTCAAGTGAGGCGTCATCACCTGTCACTTTACCACATCATGATGCAATACCTGCATAAAATACACACGATACTTTACAAGTATCGACTTCCTGAATAACGCGGTTATTCAATTTAGCATTACATGCTACCTTTTGTGGATCCACGATCCACACATTCCAGTTTTATCAATACGGGGTATTGGTCCATGGCGGTTCTGACGTGCGGCGTACAACGCGCCATCACAAGAACGTGTTAGGAAGTCATGGACGGTTAGAGATGATGGGAGAAGTGGGCAAGCCTGATCGTGTGACACCAATACACAACTCCACTACTCCATCACTCCACTTCCTCCACTTCCCACGAGAGACGTGAATAAGGCTCAAATGACTTGTATAAATAGGTTCTCCTCCCTATTCTCCAGACAAGGAGAGACAACAACACAAGTCCAGACGAGACAGAAAACCAAGTGTTAATACAATACGTATTCAAACACCCAGAGCTTGCTTGCATCAATCGTAAGCTTGTTCACTTTTCTGTTACAAGTCATAAGCAAGCCAACACCTTCACAATCTCAACACCTTCTTCGCTTCCCTCCCTAAGATCAACCCCATATCCTTCACTTTGTGACCGAAACAAGTCTGGAACGGACATTTCTTGGTTCAGGCCGGACTTGCACAGATTGATTTCCGAATCTACAAGCACTCACCGCGCAGTGCATTTTTTTAGGGTTTAGATTCATTCCTCATCCACACACTCCAAATTACCAAATTCGGCAGGAGTAGTTTTCACCCATAAACAATTGGCGACTACAGCGGGAGGTTAATCTCTCGGTTGTAAAGTCAATTTCTTTGAAATCAATTCAATTTCATCAATTTCAAAAAAGGTTAGATCTTAGAACCAATTCAATCAACAATTTCAAGATGGTAGAACTCAGGTCTGGATCAGCAATCAATCCTGATGGAGCTAGTACGGATAACACTCCCGGTGTCAATGTACCTGTCAGTGGAGCTACCTTGGTCAATACATCTCGTGGAGCCGTTACTTCTATCACCAACACTAGCGGATGATCGCGCTATCATCAAAAGCCATAGAATACCTTATTGCAAGAATACTCCGTAATTTCCTAATTCATCAACACACACATTAGGGCTGCGTATGTGAATTCTACCTAAAGAATAACCTAACGCCTTGCGCTAATCAAGTTCAATTCCTAGGAGCATTAAGTTTCAGAAATAGGCTAATCAATGCAATTGTAATACATTGCGCAAACAATTCGAACAAAGGTCAATTTCTACATATGAATACAAGGATGTATCACTACAACCTAGAATCATATCATGCTACTCGTATTCAAGGTTATCGCTCGTTGAAAACCCTAAAATAGCTATAGATATGGATGTGAGTTCAATCAATTCTAGACTCGACTAAACAAACATTCAATCATATTGCAATCCATCAATCATGCAATTATTATAACCCGTAGAAAGTGAACGATAATATTGAGAGAAAACTAATTCATAAAAATCATAACTTGGTTGCAAAATCCAACTACATCTTCAACCAATAATAAAAACTTAGTTAATATTCATGGAGTTCATAACAAGAAGAAAGAGAAAAGACTTCATGGTGTAAACCCTAGAACACAAGTAGAGGCAAAAATAATAAAACGTGTTTTTTCAAATTGTAGAAGTCTTCCCTTTTGTAGTCTTTTTCTCCTTCCAAAACTAGGTTTTGTCTTCAAAGTCCATTAGTTGGAAATTCACCCGGCCCACGAGAGAGAAAACCCGTGTAGAAATTTTGTCCCAAAAGCGCTCGCCGGAAAACTGGGATTATGGCCGGAATCCGGCCGAAAATGTCGCTTTTCTCGATGGCAAGCAAAGTCAAACCGGTCAGCAAAACGGGTCGGATCGGTCAACTAGACGGCTCGGTGGGTTAACTCGGTCAAGCACCGAGTCGGGGAGAATCGGGATGAGTCACCGTGTCGGTGTAGACGGGTCTTGGCTCGATTAAGTGGTTAGTTGCCGTGACCACCGCACATGTCGAGGTTGTCGCTGCACTATCATTGTGCATCGGCACTCTTTGGCCAGCCATCTTGGCTATCTTTGTGAATTATAATTCCCCAACCTGACTTCATCATTTCTTCACAGTTCCCATTTCACAATTCAACCTCAATTTAAACCTCCAGCTCAAACCAATCCATTGTTGTAGCTTCTGCAACACACAGCCAGTTCCAACACCTTCACCTCTCCTTGGTAATCTCCCACAACCATCACTAGATCCATCCCAGCCTGCAATCTCCTCAATCACCAGCAAAATTGCAGCTGCTACATCCCTTCACTGTCAAAACACCATTCCATCCACAACTGATGCCAGCAACTCCAGCCTCAGTCCCTGAGTTCATCCACCAGCTGCTACAATGGCTCTTCTAAGCCTCAAATGCCACCAGACCCTCATACTCCATTTCATTCGTGCGAACTCATGAATTCTTTGCTCATCCCGAACTTCATCTCGGCTCAGACCTCCCTTTCATTACCAGGCCATATTAGTTCATACAAGCCTGCACCTTCATCATAGCATCAATTCGGCTCCTGTTGCTTCAATTCAATACCCATGACAACCATTCAGCTGAACTACACACTCTCTACAAACACAAACCCATCTCCATGCCTGCATCTTCTAGCCATTCTTCGCAGCAGCACTTTCTTCTTTGTTATGTAGCTCTGGTTCATATCATAACCTGTAAAACCTAGGCATACATCTAACAAATCCAAATTACCAGCCCCAGCAACAAATCCTGCAATCTTCCATCATTCAGACAAAATCACTACCATCTTCTCTTGAGCTCAATCCAAAATATGCTGGTTAATTTCATCAAGACCACCACCAATTCCACAGACCCCATGAGCATCTCAATTCATTCATCTCCATTACCTGAAATTCCCTGCAATTCCCTGTTAACCTCATCATTGCAGCATCATTGCATCATCTTCTTGTTGCTCCATTCTGCACCACTACAGGCCTGGCCATTGTAGCAAAACCAGCTGCAACTCCAATCCCAGGCCAGCACCACCAATTCCAATCTCAAACTGCAATTCTCATCTCATCTTCAGCCAACCTCAAATCCTTGTCTGCAGCTCACTAACAATACATTCTTCCAATCCTGAAATCAATTGCAAACCCATCTTAAAATCCAGTTGAAACCCTTACCAGATTCACTCATACATCAGCAGAAACTAAATTTTCTTCCCTTGTTCATCTGTTAATCACCCATTAAGCACATAGAACTTCAACTCAAGAACAATCCCCAAATTCCACTTCTCAGCAAAACAGATCTCCTCAAAACAGAAATCGATTTAGCCTGAATCCAACATAAACCCATCCAGCAGACTCAAAATTAATCTTCGATTCCACAACAACGCGACAAACCCTAACTCCATATCCTCCGTTAATTCACAATCAACAATCATCAATTATAGAGCTCAAAACCCTCTCTTCACCTGAATCAGATTCACAGAACAATATCCATCCCCATTTTTTAATCACGCCAGGATCTACGATCATTGACGTCTCGTCTTTCTCCCATTAAATCATCTCCTGCAACAATCGAACCTAAATCTCAATCTCAACAGCGGCTTCTCTTCATTTCTAATGGAGCGTTTGTTTTGTTTCGTTTCAAGTGAAAGAGGTGGTGAATGAGATGAACATCTCTCGATTTTAGGGTAGGTTGGATTTGGGTGCTAATAGCACACCCATGACGGGGGATAGGGGCCACCCAATGACAACCCCTTAAACTCGGCGGCTTGGATATAGTACTCCTCCAAATAAAGTCGCCCCTTAACTGCGGCTCGGCTCCCGATAAATTTGCCCTGAAATGACAATTACGCCCTTTTCGCTCAATTTTGGTGATTTCTCCTTCTTTTCGTCCAGGTGCGACTCCGGTACCTAATAACTCAAAGCACACATAAGATACATAATTCACAAGAAAAATAGCAAAGAAAGCGTAACTACTAGATAGTAAATTAGGTGTTTTAGACACCTATCAGTTCCCCCACACTTAGACTTTGCTAGTCCTCGAGCAAATCAAACAAAACAAATTCAAAAAGATACATACAACTCGTGTCGTCGAGGCTACGGTTAATTTTAGCATAAATAACAAGCCTTTAAACCCCTAGGTGTCCCTAGTGGACTGTTATAGTCTCGTGAAGGTTTACTAGAGATATACCTACAAAACCTATATTTCAAACTCCGTCTATTTGTGACAAATCAATGAATGAATCCAAAATGACTACGGGAGGAGGTACCTTGCAAATTCAATTCAATTATTAGTAAATAAACTCTAATTAGATAGTCGAACAAGCCACAATACTCGGAAACTAACAAACCACAATCACAATGAAAAGATTAAGAAGATGGATAAAGATTTAGATGTTGGCGAATATTCACAAGTGTTCGATGTTTCCCATATCATCACGAAGGTCACTTTGCTAAGATGAACCTAATCCTATTGGATTGAGCTACTTAAATCTTGAATGCTACATCAAATCAATTGGCATATACAAAGGGAACCAAGAGTGACTTTACTCAACACAATAATAATTTTTTTTTTTTTCTTTTCTTATATGATTGGATCAAACCTGGATCCAATTTCTCTTTTTTTTTTTTAGACGGCATGATTAGATCTTTTGGATCAAGCGCATGCTTCCTTGTCAGCAAGTACATGATAGTTGCCTTGGATCCTGCATTCCACGCTTGTTTAGGCGACGGAGACAGGGACTACGTTTCACACATATTGCTATTCCCAAGTGTCTTTTTATTCCGTTTTGGTCTAATTGGTCGGTCTTTTTTTTTTTTTTTTTTTTTTTTTTTTTTTTTAGTAACTCAATCACTCTATTTCATCCTAGCAGTAATAACACGTCGATGTTTAGTGACCCACCAAAGCACTTAGAGAATAATAGATAAATATGGAAAAATAAAAATAGAATGTGATATGGTGATATTCGAGATATGGTAACAACTATCATGTTAATTTGTGATTTCGAGCTATATTCTTCCCTTTTAGTTAATTAGTTCCTCAACTCCTGCATTCAAAATGGTTCCATCCACTAATGGTGTCAAAAACAAACTATACAAACATATAAATGCTCCCCCACACTTAAACTTCACATTGTCCTCAATGTGTAAAACCGAAAGTTCTGAATTCTGACGTAACAGCAGATAAAACGCAAAAACTGTGCAAATTGGTAAGGAATTTGGAAAAACTCCATTTCACAAAAGTTGTTCACCTACGTGTTTTCTACACAGTGTCAAAATTTCACAGTGTTTTGATAAACGGTCTGACAGTTATGGTCTCTGGACTGAACTACGCAGTCTGAAATTTTCTGACGAAAAGGTATTCGTCATAATTCTCTTCTAAGATAGATTACGGACTCAATGAAATTAAACATAGGGATGCAAATATGATATAAAAACAGTAAAAATAAATAAATAAACGAAACAAAAATAAAATGCAAAAGGATAAGAGATACAAAACCGGTGGGTTGCCTCCCACTTAGCGCTTGTTTTAAAGTCGACGGCCCGACTTAGCTTCTTGTAAGATTCATTCCCCATACACCAATAATCTGAAAAGTTGGGGATCCGTCCATAGAACCTGTTTTGCAAACACTAGCTTCACACAAATATTAGTAACATAAAGCAAAAGTGAAGCTATGAACCGATAAAAGCTTCCCCCACACTTATTCTTGTCCACACTTGGAAGTGTATAAAGAATATAGAAGTCGGGTACTTCCACGGTTTCTTGTTCCATAACCTGCATAGTATGAGAATCAAGTATCTCTAATGGCGGAAAACGAGAAACAAAGTCATTCAACAATATTCTCGAAGCACATACATTCAAACCAATAAGAGGTAAAGGAGAAGAAATAATAGGCAAGGGTTAGATAAACCTTGCACAATCTCTTGTATTACGGAATCCTCTTCATCCTTGAAAAACTCAAGTGAATTATTCACCTCATTTATATCATGGTCCTCTATCAAACCTTGCAACCATTCTTCGTCCGTTTCTGCCTTAACCATAGTCTCGACATAAACATCATCATTACCATCATTTGCAAGCTCAATTGGGTCTTCCATAATATTGGTCATAACGGTCTCATTCTCAACATATTCCTCCTTTTTATTATTGTAAGGCACATACTCTTTTGCGGATCCAAATTTTATTATAAGAAACTTTTTTAGAACACTCGAAAATGCATCATCCTCAAGCTCCACCCTTTGAATAGGCTCTTGATCATTATTAAGATCAATGTTTGAGTAATCTACACAAGTGTCGACATATTCCTCTTCGTCTTCATCTTGATCCCAAAAAGACTCCATTGTACATTCCTCGGGGATGTCACCATGAGTTGTTTCAAGCAATGTATCATAATCACCATCATCACTATCATAGTCATCATAACATTGGTCCTCGCTGAATTTAGTGTTGCTAATCTCGAACTCATCCTTTTGAATAGGTGAATGATCATTATTACGATCAAGAGTTGAGTTAACTACACAAATATCAACAAAAGTCCCCAAAGGTTCGCCTTTTTCAACATAACTATTCATTTCCTCCTTGTACTCATCAATGCCTTGTCTTAAAGTGGAAACACCTTTTTGAAGCTCTTGGAGTGTTCCATCCAAATCGAATATAGTGTTCCATTTGTTGGTAAAACTCATTCGACATAGACAAAGTAGAATTACTTACCTCAGTATTGTTAGGCCAATTATCTTCCCTTTGAATGGGTGAATGATCATAACTACGATCAGAAATTGGGCCATACATACTATGAGCACATTCGGTCGATGAAAATGGTTCCACGGGGGTTGTCCGCAAAATTGACTCCATGCTGTCCATAAATTGTTGCATTTCATCTACCAAACTAGAGGAAAAATTAATAGGAGTACAACTATTCTCCCCTCCTTGTGGTTGCTCACTTACATAACCACCATAATAAAGTTGATATGTATGAGAATAACTCATAGGGTACGTGGAGTATTGATCATAGCCAAAGGATTGGTTTTGATTATACTCCCCATAAGGGTGATAATTGTTATGTTGTTGAGGTTGAAAGCCGTATTGATTGCTCCAATATGCTCCTTCCATAGAAATAAGCACCTGAAATAAGATTCTCAAAACTCGGGTAAGAACCAAATAAAAAAAAGTAAAACAAAAACTAAATACAAAAATAAGAAACCAAAAACAATTAACAACCGTTGCCTCCCCGGCAACGGCGCCGGGTAAGTATTCCCGCCTGTCACGCCTGTCACGCGGGTAGTATAGTGGTAAGTATTCCCGCCTGTCACGCGGGTGACCCGGGTTCGATCCCCAGCAACGGCGCCAAAATTTGATCGCGCTATCATCAAAAGCCATAGAATACCTTATTGCAAGAATACTCCGTAATTTCCTAATTCATCAACACACACATTAGGGCTGCGTATGTGAATTCTACCTAAAGAATAACCTAACGCCTTGCAGCTAATCAAGTTCAATTCCTAGGAGCATTAAGTTTCAAATAGGCTAATCAATGCAATTGTAATACATTGCGCAAACAATTCGAACAAAGGTCAATTTCTACATATGAATACAAGGATGTATCACTACAACCTAGAATCATATCATGCTACTCGTATTCAAGGTTATCGCTCGATGAAAACCCTAAAATAGCTATAGATATGGATGTGAGTTCAATCAATTCTAGACTCGACTAAACAAACAATCAATCATATTGCAATCCATCAATCATGCAATTATTATAACCCGTAGAAAGTGAACGATAATATTGAGAGAAAACTAATTCATAAAAATCATAACTTGGTTGCAAAATCCAACTACATCTTCAACCAATAATAAAAACTTAGTTAATATTCATGGAGTTCATAACAAGAAGAAAGAGAAAAGACTTCATGGTGTAAACCCTAGAACACAAGTAGAGGCAAAAATAATAAAACGTGTTTTTTCAAATTGTAGAAGTCTTCCCTTTTGTAGTCTTTTTCTCCTTCCAAAACTAGGTTTTGTCTTCAAAGTCCATTAGTTGGAAATTCACCCGGCCCACGAGAGAGAGAAACCCGTGTAGAAATTTTGTCCCAAAAACGCTCGCCGGAAAACTGGGATTATGGCCGGAATCCGGCCGGAAAATGTCGCCGGAAAGTGTCTCCGGTGACCGGCAAAGTCAAACCGGTCACTGGTCAACGGGTCGGATCGGTCAACTAGACAGCTCGGTGGGTTAACTCGGTCAAGCACCGAGTCAGGGAGAGTCAGGATGAGTCAGCTGTGTCAGGTGTAGACAGGTCTTCTGGCTCAGTTAAGTGGTTAGTTGCCAGACCACTGCACATGTCAGGGTTGTGCTGCACTATCATTGTGCATCAGCACTCTTTGGCCAGCCATCTTGGCTATGCTGTGAATTATAATTCCCCAACTGCAGCTTCATCATTTCTTCACAGTTCCCATTTCACAATTCAACCTCAATTTAAACCTCCAGCTCAAACCAATCCATTGTTGTAACACGCAACACACACGCCCGGTTCCAACACCTTCACCTCTCCTTGGTAATCTCCCACAACCATCACTAGATCCATCCCAGCCTGCAATCTCCTCAATCACCAGCAAAATTGCAACTGCTACATCCCTTCACTGTCAAAACACCATTCCATCCACAACTGATGCCAGCAACTCCAGCCTCAGTCCCTGAGTTCATCCACCAGCTGCTACAATGGCTCTTCTAAGCCTCAAATGCCACCAGACCCTCATACTCCATTTCATTCGTGCCCGAACTCATGAATTCTTTGCTCATCCCAGCTTAATCTCGGCTCAGGACCTCCCTTTCATTACCAGGCCATATTAGTTCATACAAGCCTGCACATTCATCATAGCATCGAGTTTGCGGCTCCTGTTGCTTCAATTCAATACCCATGACAACCATTCGAGGTGAACTACACTCTCTCTACAAACACAAACCCATCTCCATGCACGCATCTTCTAGCCATTCTTCGCAGCACTTTCTTCTTTGTTATGTAGCTCTGGTTCATATCATAACCTGTAAAACCTAGGCATACATCTAACAAATCCAAATTACCAGCCCCAGCAACAAATCCTGCAATCTTCCATCATTCAGACAAAATCACTACCATCTTCTCTTGAGCTCAATCCAAAATATGCTGGTTAATTTCATCAAGACCACCACCAATTCCACAGACCCCATGAGCATCTCAATTCATTCATCTCCATTACCTGCAATTCCACTGTTAACCTCATCATTGCAAGCATCATTTAAATCATCTTCTTGTTGCTCCATTCTGCACCACTACGGCCTGCCATTGTAGCAAAACCAAATGCAACTCCAATCCCGAGGCCAGCACCACCAATTCCAATCTCAAACTGCAATTCTCATCTCATCTTGACCAACCTCAAATCCTTGTGCAGCTCACTAACAATACATTACGCAATCAAAATCAATTGCAAACCCGTCTTAAAATCCGGTTGAAACCCTTACGATTCACTCATACATCGTTAGAGAAACTAAATTTTCTTCCCTTGTTCATCTACATTAATCACCCATTAAGCACATAGAACTTCCAACTCAAGAACAATCCCCAAATTCCACTTCTCGGCAAAACAGATCTCCTCAAAACGAAAATCGATTTGCTTTGAATCCAACATAAACCCATCCAATGGACTCAAAATTAATCTTCGATTCCACAATGCCATGACAAACCCTAACTCCATATCCTCCGTTAATTCACAATCAACAATCATCAATTATAGAGCTCAAAACCCTCTCTTCACCCGAATTCGATTCCGCGAACAATATCCATCCCCATTTTTTAATCTGTGCGGATCTACGATCAACGACGTCTCATCTTTCTCCCATTAAATCATCTCCTGCAACAATCGAACCTAAATCTCAATCTCAACGGCGGCTTCTCTTCATTTCTAATGGAGCCCCATTTGTTTTGGTTTCGTTTCGGTGAAAGAGGTGGTGAATGAGATAAACATCTCTCGATTTTAGGGTAGGTTGGATTTGGGTGCTAATAGCACACCCATGTGGCGGGGATAGGGGCCACCCAATGACAACCCCTTAAACTGCGGCTTGGATATAGTACTCCTCCAAATAAAGTCGCCCCTTAACTCTGGCTCGGCTCCCAGGTAAATTTGCCCACGGTAATGACAATTACGCCCTTTTCGCTCAATTTTGGTGATTTCTCCTTCTTTTCGTCAAATGCGACTCCAGTACCTAATAACTCAAAAGCACACATAAGATACATAATTCACAAGAAAAATAGCAAAGAAAGCGTAACTACTAGATAGTAAATTAGGTGTTTTAGACACCTATCGGCGGAAGCGGGAGACATTCCGGTGGGTGTAACGCCTCCCATCACCAGAGCCCGCAGAGCCATGTAAATCCGGCATCCCCTCAAGTATAACGCCTCCGGTGGTCACGGAGCAACAACTTTCACTCCTTCATCGGGACGAGGCCGGAGGCACAAGAGGAGGACCACCGTCTATTACCATTGCGGACTGATGGAGAGAAGCGGGAAATTCTTGCTAAGACTCAAACGGATATGGACGCAACTCGAAAGAGGTACTCACTTTCCTTAAAACTTTATCTGAACGATTGCCACAAGATTCACGGCAACCCTTGGAGCCAACCAGGAGACTCCTTCAATACCCCCGGAGCAGACATTTCCACTCAGACCCACATGAGTGAAGAAGCTCGTGTTGCTCCTGAACACCCAAGGGAAAGGAATCAACCGTCCAACTTCATCACACGCGAGGACCTGGAACGACTTCTCCAAAATCGAGGAAAAGGGGACCGAACGGATGTACACCAGCATCAGCCACCGTACCCTCAAGATGTGCAACGAATTCCTCTTCCAAGAGGTTACACCTCTCGATTCTCCCTCTCGGCCAGTGCGGTAATGCTCGTGAACACGTTTCTCGATTCTTGGAATCCTTGGGGAACATGAATACAATCATGTTCTACGCCTAAAATAATTCTCGAAATCACTTACGGGAGGGCATACACAGGTACAACAACATTGCGCCCTAAAGATATCCAATTGGAGCGAGATGGTCGGTGCTTTCTACAGGAAGTATTTCTTCGTGTCTGAACAAATCACGTTTTCAGATCTGGGAAGAATTCTCCAGCGGAACAACGAACATCCCAACGACTTCGTAAAAAGGTTCAGAACCCAAGCGCTAGATTGTCACGACCCGAACGTCACCGAACGACAATTGGTGGAATTATGCATCAATGGGATGATACCCATATACCGCGCTCTGTTAGAGAATCTGGGTTTTCAAACATTCTCTGAACTCCATGAAGCTGCCAAACGTTCAGCAACAACTGCACCAGCATTGCTAGAAAAAACCAGAGTTGTTCGAAGTGAAGATTCACGTGAAATTCGAGGAAGCAGGCGCCTCACGAATAAGCAATACAACACTGTCCCTTCTGTGAGTGTAGTGGGCGGAGGAGAAAAGAGGAAAGCTTCAGTAACGGAACAACAAACCAGGCGGGCATCCCCGGCACACAAGACTTCGTCTCGGAAAGGGGGACAAAACTCCCCACGAGATACCGAAGATACTGAGTTTTCCTTTCCCCATGAATGAAGTGATATAACTCTTGGAAGCGTGGATCCAAGACGATGCCATCAAAAGTGCCTCCTGCGGACATCCTCCAACTGAGAAAGACATGGCAGATCCCAAATACTGTTGCTACCACAGAGTCGTCCATCATCCAACCAAAGATTGTAACAGGTTGAAGCAAATATTCAGGGAAAAGATAGAGACGGGGGAACTCCAGCTCGGAAACGATGGTGTTCGTAGAGACCCTCTCCCTATCAGGAACTGCATGATTTCTGGGGATTCTGTTCGCAAGACTGTACAATCTATGATGGAACACTTGTGTGAAATCTTGTACTTCTCCAAAGGGCAGCGTCAAGACATATTTACGGCCCTCAACCACGTTGTGTCAGGCAGGCGTTTGTATCGATGGCGACCAGGGAACCCGATTTTCCTGAAGGACGTGAGCAATGGAAACTGGGGACTCCTAACTGTCACTCGTTTGAGAGACGTTGAGTTCGATAGCGCGTTGATTGATACGACTTCCGAATTTAACATCATCACTGTCAAGACCTTGATAGCGGCAAAGATTTCAAAGCAGGAAGCTACTCGTCACCCAACTGTGGTTAAAGATTCAGCAGGAGAACTCAGAGATGCATATGGATACATCGATCTTGAAGTCAAATTGGGTGATGCCTCAACGCAAGAAAAGTTCTACATAGTAAAAGATCATCCCAACGACATGATCCTAGGACGCTCTTTGATGCATGACAACAAAGCAATACTAGAGGTCTATCCTCTACCAGTTTCGATACCTGAAAGAATCTCCAACACGCCTTCTGGACCTCCTGATGACTGTCTGTTGCCGCACCAGCAACTTGCCAATGTGACACAACTTCCCGGGGAGAGCCTGTCAGCATACATTGAAAAGTTCCGATCTCAAGTAAGTCTCATCGTGCAACCTTCTTTACAACCTACCGCCCCTCATTCTGACAAGTCCTGGGGACTGGCTCCAACCAACGAACCAACCCCGGCTAAGAGATGTGAATGGTAAGCCGGCCCATTCAAACGTTTTGTCAAGAGTGTAGAGGTTGTCTTGGTCAAAGAAGATAAGACGAAGGTCCAAGTATTTGCACGCCAAAACCTATTTGGAATTGGAGACCTGGTGACAAAGACGACTACATTTAAAGTCGGGAGCATGACGGTGAAAATGACCACTCCACCTGACTCACCCAGAAAAGAGAAGATGAACCATACACAGTAGCGAGATATTATCCTAGGCGACTCACTGCAAGCTCATCAACAACGGATAAACTATAAGGCATAACAATTCACTCACAATGGCTCAAACCCTACCGAACTTAAGACACTGTGCTACCACTTTCCAGCGTCCTCCACTTTAAAACGCTGTGCTTTTTCTCCAGCGTATTTCCTTTACAATTTCAAATCATGTTTGTAATTTCTCCAGAAAATGATTGCAATACTTGCATTCATAGTTAGGGTTTCAATTTTCAATTTTCAATTTTCAATTTTCAATTTAATTGAAGCATTATTTCCATCTGAGAACCTCTCTACCCCTAAAAACACAAAGTCCTGAGTCAGCCTAAATCAACCCATTAGATCAAGGAAGGAAACCTTAACATCTCATGAGAAGAAGGAAACAGAACGTGTGCATAAAAGGAAAATGATTTGAGCCATCCGCGACAGGACGGGGAAGATCTTTCATCAGGAGCACAGGTCCGTGGATATTTCATTTATGGCATTATTTCTTTTATCACAAAGAGATTTATGCGTAAAGGCGCACCCTTGCGCCTGAGAAGGATCAATTGCAGTCTTGACAAAGGGTTATAAAAAAAAAAAACCTTTATTCAAACAATCAAATGGAAGAAAACCTTGAACTCGGCTTCCACCGAGTACAAGGAAGATGTTCAAATGTACGGGATATGCTTGGAAAGAATGAAAAGGAACAAAGGAGGTTTTAGCCGCCAAGAGGGTCAGCCCCGCCTGCACCTCCGTTAGGTTCCTCTTCATCACCTGTTGATGCGCCTCCCTTCGGATCTACCTCAGCTTCCACATCAGACATCTCTGCAGCAGCGCGCTCCATCCCAACATCATCATCGAGAGCATCAAAGGGCACAACAACACTAGGAGTCGTACCGATTGCTTTCAGATGTTCAAGTTCGTCTGTGTCGGAATCAAGAATTATCACACCGTCTTGGATTGGGTAATCACACTTATCTTCATTCAGAGGTCGTTTATGCTCGACCCTTCGTCTCTTCAACCGCGCTGCAAATCTCTCTGCCCTTGCGCTCACTAATGCTTGCAACCATTCCTCGCGCCTCCACCGCTCCTCCATGTCAATCGCAGCTGAAAGTGCACAGATGCGTCCCCTGGTAATATGCAGGTGCAAAATAGACATCCCATGTATAGCACGTCCGACTTCACGAAGTGGAAGATCGATCTTAGCCATTACTTCTTCATGCGCATGGTTTTCGGGCTTGTCAACTTCGAAGCTTCTTTCTGGAGAAGCGACAGAATGATCGTCCACCGCTTCCATGATAAACTGCAAAGGAGAAAAGGTTATGAGCACACAAAATAAGTCAATCAATCGATCAGTCAATCAGGAGATCATATAAGTGCGGAGCAGTACCTGAGATTTATAATAAACGATTGTGTGAGATGATTCTTTATAATCTCGCAAGTCGACAGAATCCCAGAAGAAAAGAAGTCTTTACTTACCACCTGTAAAGGCTGCCAATTCGGGATAGCAATCAACGATGTTTATTATATACATATGAGGAAAGTTGTGCGTGACGAAAGAGAGTACACCTGACCCAAAGAAGGGACCAAGCTCGGATATATACAAGGGGAACCAAAGTGGCTCACCAGATCAAGTCCTGATTCCTTCACAACCTTAATCAGGACCAACCGGTTCCAGGGCAACGCCTGACGATGGTGACCTATCCGGTAAATATATATTCACCTTAGCTTGGTCATTTCAATGTATGAATTTGTCACCATCTCATGCATACCCCACAATAGTGTAACCATTATGTGCTAGGCAGGGGACATAATGTTGATGGTGGACTTTCATTTAAGGTTAAAATTGTAAAAACCAGAAATCTATGCGCTGACATCTTGTAAAAAATAAAGCCATTAATAAGTGTTGGATACTCCCTCACTTAATTCACCAAGAATGGAGCATGTGGCAACAATCCCATTCTGTGAATATATGAAATTCATCCAGGTTGGAGCATGTGGCAACAATCCCATTACTGAATTTCTATCATTATTAATTAATACGCAATCGACCTTGTATTTTCCGGTACTCATTATCAATGTGGCATGACGACTGAGTGTTGCTCTCAGTGATGCAACACGAACCTCCAAGCATTATAATGAAAGCATGTACGAAATACCCGTCGGGTTGCAACTCTCGGTGTGTTATACTAGCCCGATTGAGAGCTCTCGGTGTGTTATACTAGCCGATTGAGCATCGGACTGGCCAAGTATCGATACGGATATGATCACGATCATCCAACTCCACAAGCATGATTGGATGACCCAGATCAATTCCATCACCCCCAAGCAGGTATGGAATAGCCATTGCTGAACCAACGCGGACCCCGCATGGTCGGCCTCCCCAGAGATTAGCCTATCTTGCCAAAACGTCCAAACCAGAGCGTATGGGTGGAAAACCCTAAATTAGGGTTTGCGGCATATTACATGTGTCGCGAAGCAGTCTCAACCATCAATCTTCGCGAGTATAGATGGAGGGTGTAGATGTAGATTCAAAGGGCCCGAGCATGTCAACACAATCACCGTGGTCCCCGCCTACAGCACGACCAATCGGTCGGGACCAACCATGGTTGGTCATCTCGTCCGTCGCCTAAACAGAGCATGACGCACGACCTTGAAACCCAAAATTAGAGTTTTGAGCATCACGGCGTCCATCTTCTCGAGGCACGAATGGAGGTCCAAGATTAGATCAAACGAGTCGAGTCATTGACATGACCACCGTGGGCCCCATCTATCTTCTCAAGTGGTCGGCCAAGGCATACCATGCTGGTTATCTGACCGTCCGACCAAACTTGCGTGGTTACACTTCCCAAATTGCAAACTGATCTCAACCACTCAACTTCACCGGACGATTTGAGTGGCTTAATCACGTTTTCATGGGATAGTCGGTATAGGTGTGAACACCGACTACCACTTGCACGCGGTCTGATCGAACAAGGCCGACCAAGATTGGTCATCTTGGAACGCGCGCCAAACTAGGAATGTCACGCGGTTTCCAATTCCTTTGCGGCAATGGATTACTGCAGGCGATCTCAACCACTCAACTTTGCCGGTCAAATTGGTGGCCTAGATCGCACCTTCATGGTACGAGTGAGGTATGGACGTGTGCAAGGCATGTCGTCTACACGCATGCCCGGTCGGTCCTTTCCAAAACCCTTCCCATGCTTGGTTTCGACCAAGGCCAGAGTGATGTTGCGCACCTCTTGAAAACCCTAATTCATTAACGGTCGCGGATGAGTGTCTCAAAGATCATCTCGTCGAGTCCAACTTCACCCAGCACTGTTGCTCTGACCCTGTCGGGAGTTAATTGGTCAAGTGAGGCGTCATAACCCGTCACTTTACCACATCATGATGCAATACCTGCATAAAATACACACGATACTTTACAAGTATCAACTTCCTGAATAACGCGGTTATTCAATTTAGAATTACATGCTACCTTTCGTGGATCCACGATCTACACATTCCAGACATCAATCATGTCACAAACTGGGGATACATGCTGGGAGTGCTTTGTGCAGCGGTTTACGGCGTGTAGCGTGCAACACGCCATCACAAAACGTTTTAGGAAGTCATGGACGGTTAGAGATGACGGGAGAAGTGGGCAAGGCGGTTGTGTGACACCAACACACAACTCCACTCTCCATCACTCCACTTCCTCCACTTCCCACGAGAGACGTGAATAAGGCTCAAATGACTTGTATAAATAGGTTCTCCTCCCTATTCTCAGGACAAGGAGAGACAACAACACAAGTCCATACCAGACAGAAAACCAAGTGTTAATACAAAACGTATTCAAACACCCAGAGCTTGCTTGCATCAATCGTAAGCTTGTTCACTTTTCTGTTACAAGTCATAAGCAAGCCAACACCTTCACAATCTCAACACCTTCTTCGCTTCCCTCCCTAAGATCAACCCTATCTCCTTCACTTTGTGACCAAAGAAACAAATCTGGAGCGGCCATTTCTTGGTTTAGGCCGGACTTGCCTGTTGTTTCGAATCTACAAGAACTCACCACCGGTGCATTTGTTTAGGATTTAGATTCATTCCTCATCCACACACCCCAAATTACCAAATTCGGCAGGAGTATTTTTCACCCATAAACACTAGGCTTTACTTAATTTTATAAAATAAAAATATTATAAAATTATTAGTTTACAAATGTGCCCCTGAATTGGATCTAGGATCTGACGGTTATAATCTAAACACTTTATCCTACGGTCTTGATTTGCACCATCAATTAATCCTGTATTTTTCTTCCTCTGTTCCAGCACATCAGCAGCTTATTCAACCTCCATCCTCTCGACAAACCTACCTCAATTTAATTCAAGCCAGCAACCCTATATCATCACCAAGATTTCCTATCTTTGATTCAAGATCTTTGATTCAACCTCCACTGAATTGGAAGGAGATGTTGTCGAGAATTTAGCAGAATAAAATCAAGCCGAGATTACAGTTGGAAGAACTCGTATTTGTTGACATTAACACAAGCTGCAACCATCGATTTTCATGGCTGAATGATGAAGATTCGGGTATGTTGAATGCTTCAGACAGATTAAGAATGTCGGTTGTTGTTAGAATTGAAATTAATTGCAGGGACGAGTTGAAGGACAACAAGTAAAACGGTATGTTGTTAGTTGAACAAGTAAAACGGTATGGTGCCTTTCGGCAACAAAAGGTTACGTGAGATTTATACATGTCAATTCTCGATCTTAAAGAAGAGTTAGATGGGTGAGTTAATTGGAGGCGGTGGTGATTCTCGAGCTTTTATAGCAATCATACAGAATTTTTGGGTGTGAATGAAATTGAGGGTCAATTTGAATCTACAACAACAATTGGGATGGTGATTTTCAATGAATGGAGAGATTCCAAGTGGGCTCAAATTTAATTGAGATGGTAACCTAAACTTTGCAATTGGGTTTTAATTGAAGTAGTACTCAATGAATTGGTTAACCTGGTTTGCAATCGATTAATGAATGGTGTTTACATTGAACGGAGAGAAGATTGAGTTCAATGTGTGTGGCCGGAGTTGGGATATGGACACTGTGGAATGGGTTGATTTGAATCGGTTTGTCGTATGGTAGCTATGTAGCCGGTGGTTCCGAGTTTTGGAAGGAGTTGGTTGTTCTTAATAGCTGAAATCAGTAAGGCAGTGGTGGTTATTTTCAAGTAACATACATAGTGATTGATCGTAGTCAGTAGTGTCTGTGACAGTTTGGAGAAGGAGAAGGTGAATGAGAAGGTGAATGAGAAGGTGAAAGGATTAGGGTTATATTGAATGGGTACTAATGTAAATATTAGTAGAGTGAAGGGGTATAAAACTGTAATCTCGTTTAATAATTTAATTTAATTTAATATAATTTATTTATTTATTTACTAAACGAAAGTCAAGACTTAACTGGTCAACATAGGTCAACGTTTGGTCCAGGTACCAAAGCCTAACGTTGGACAAATATTAGACCAAAGGCTAGTATTGGTCCTAACCTGAGTACCAAAGGCCAATTATCCCTATTTCTTTTCCGCATTATATTTTGTTATATAATT
>JAJJWW010001482.1:0-13766 GCA_023531295.1 Papaver armeniacum | reverse complement strand
TTTGTTTATGAAGTCTTGACTTTGGGTCGTAGCAACTCTTAGTTGTGGGTGAGATCAGCTAAGGAATAAAGTGCGTAGTATCTGTTGGGATCAAGACTTAAGGAACACAAGCGTACCTTGAATCGGTATGAGATTGATTAGGGTTCAACTACAGTCCCAGTCCAGAAGTTAATTGGTAGTTGGCTATAGTGCGTAGCGGCTTAATCTGATGTATGGTGTTCAAACTGGACTAGGTCTTAATGTCTGATGTAGCGGCTTAATACGGTCTCCTTTAACGATTGAAAGATATTATCTTGGTTGAATCATGTTTTTCATCTAACGGTGAATATTGAATGCTTTGTTACCAAGGTAACTTGGATTGCAAACCACGATTTGAAAACTATATAAGGAGAACTCTAGCAAGCTGGAAACTTAATCCCCACACCTCTCGTGTGTTACTAGTTGCATCAACTAGAGTCGATTTTCCTTTAACCTTAGGTTTATATCGAGACCATATAGGTTAACGACTTCAAAGACTTCATTGGGATTGTGAATCTAGACCCAACTATTTTCTTTGTAGTTGCGTGTTTTGATCTTGCCCGATTCTATCGTATTGAGTATAATTGAAATAATTGACTCGAGATTAATTTCTCTGATAGGAAAGATAAAAGTAATCACAAACATATTCGTCTCATCGTTTGTGATTTCACAATATATTGTTTCGCTAGTCGATTAAGATTATTGTGAGGTGATTGATAATACTAGGTTGTTCTTCGGGAATATAAGTATGATTTATCAATTGGTTCTGTTCACCTTGATTTATCAAAATACGGAACAAAAACTCTTAGGTATTTACGTGGGAGACAGATTTATTCAATCTATAAACTTTTCTGTGTGAGACAAATTTGTTTATGAAGTCTTCGACTTTGGGTCGTAGCAACTTTTAGTTGTGGGTGAGATCATCTAAGGGAATCAAGTGCGTAGTATCCTGCTTGGATCAGAGGCGTAAGGAACAAGCTTGTACCTTGAATTAGTGTGAGATTGATTAGGGTTTAACTACAGTCGATCAAGTTAATTGGTAGTTGGCTATAGTCTGCTGGTGTTCAAACTGGACTAGGTCGGGGTTTTTCTGCATTGCGGTTTTCCTCATTAACAAAATTAGGTAATACGTATTTATTTATTTTTCGCATTATATTTTGTTATATAATTGAAATATCACGAGGTTGTGCATTAAGATCAATCAATAAGAATATCAACCTTTGGTTGTTGATTTAAATTGATTGACACTTGAACATTGGTCTTTGGTACCGTTCAAGTTACTCCTCTTATATTTAATCGGGCTCATGATTTCTATTGCTAATTGCAGATTGAATTAAGAGTTAGAGATATTAAACTCTTTGATATACTTTACTCTAGATTGAGTCACATTTGTCTAGTTGATTCTCTAGAAAGTATATTAGAGTAAGTCCTCTCAGTTACCAAGCGAATTATTGGGTGTGTTTGTTAGACCCCAGATTTTCATACTTGATTCTCTTAGATGATCTCACGCACAACTAAGAGTTGCTACGACCCTAAAGTTGGAGACTTTAATAAAAAAAAATCGTATCACGAGAAAAGTATATAGAAATAGATAAATCGTCTCCCACGGAAATACCTACGAGTTTTGTTCCTTTTGATAAATCAAGGTGAACAAGAACCAATTGATATACCAGACTTATATTTTCGAAGAAACGACCTAGAAATATAAATCACCTCACAATAATCTTAATCGACTAGCGAAACAAGATATTGTGGAATCACAAACGATGAGACGAAGATGTTTGTGACTACTTTTGTATCTTCACTATCGGAGAAATTAATATCAAGACAGTCTTACGATTGCACTCAATCACGATAGAAACAACAATATTAGATCACGCAACTACAGAGAAAATAGTTGGGTCTGGCTTCACAATCCCAATGAAGTCTTTAAGTCGTTAACCTACAAGGTCTCGATACAAACCTAAGGTTAAAGGAGAATCGACTCTAGATTACACAACTAGTATCACACAAGAGGTGTGGGGAATAGGTTTCCTAATTGCTAGAGTTCTCCTTTATATAGTCTCTAAATCAGGGTTTGCAATCTAAGTCACCTTGGTAACAAAGCATTCAATATTCACCGTTAGATGAAAACCTGATTAGATTCAAGTTAATATATTTCAACCGTTAGATCGAACTTAGCTTATTATACACACATTAAATTTAACTTCATTTAGGTTTGAGTAACCGTACCTAAACGTGTACAAGTCGTTGGTTCAACAATAGTTAACCAATGGTTATCCATATGAGCACTTTCATATCAACCTTATACATCTTCACCATAACTAGTTCAAATGACTCAAAATAACTAGTTAGAGAGTTGTTCAATTGGTTAGATCTCATAGAAGTATACAAGACAGAATCGAAGCAAAAATAGTTTTGATTCACTCAAATCGATTCATGAACATTATAGCCACGGTTTCCAAAGATTGCATTCCTTAATTTATAAATGTCTTTGTTCACGAATTAAACATGATTTTTAGAAAATAACCCACTTATGCACGCATACCAGTACGCATACTTAAGTACCCGGATTTGAGCTTGTTTTGAGTTCACAAACTCCAGCAGAAATTCACGGGATGTGAACTTCCGAAATCTTGCATACAACAGCGGACTTAGCTCCGGTTATCTGGCAGCAATGTACACATACTTTGGTTTAAGGATTTTGAACTTACACAAGTATGAATACACATACAATGTTTATATCCAATCATGGTTATATATTCTAAACTCTCATTTAAATCATTGAAACATTCTTAGAGGATGTTATATAGTTGTTATTCACAAACTATTTTTCATCAAAGCGATTTTCAATTCGTTGAAATAATTAACATGACTTTCGTCACTAGTAAAGATGAACTTGGCCAAAGAGAACGCTTACCAACACATATTTAGAGAAATAGACAAACGAGATAAACTCGTCTCTAAATAGCAAATGTGTATAATCGAAGTCTATATAGCAGTACGACTTTTGTCTCAAGATAGGAGATAAAGTAGATAAACTTTTGAGTGATAGATAAATTCAAGTCTCCACATACCTTTTTGTCGATGAAGTTCTATCATTTCCTTGAGTAGTTTTTCGTCTTTGCATGATGAACACCGTGGAGTCTAGAGCTCAACTACACTTTTTATCCTGTCTGCCAGCGACTTAGCTATGAGTAGACTAGAAATCAAGACTTATAGTTTTGGCAACTAAACTTGACAAACAAGCTTGAGATAGTAGCGCTTGCGAGTTCGGCCGAAGTGATCTAACATAGGTGATTGATATTTCTAGGATGTTCTTTGGGAATATAAGTCTGGTATATCAATTGGTTCCTGTACACCTTTATTTATCAAAAGACGGAAGAAAAGTCATAGGTTTATCTGTGGGAGACGGATTTATCTATACAATAGACTTTTCTGTGTGAGACAGATTGGTTTATCAAGTCTTAGACTTTGGGTCGTAGCAACTCTTAGTTGTAGGTGAGATCATTTAAGGGAATCAAGTGCGTAGAGTCTGCTGGGATTGAGTAAGGGCGCAACTATACCTTGATCAGTGTGAGATTGGTTGTGGCTCAACTACATTCCAGTCCGAAGTTAACTTGGATTAGGCTAGTTTTTGTAACGGCTTAATAAAGCGTGGTGTTCAAATCTGGACTAGGTCCCGAGATTTTTCTGCATTTGCGGTTTCCTCGTTAACAAAATTTCTAGTGTACGTGTTATTTATTTTCCGCATTATATTTTGTTAAATAATAGAAATATAACAGGTGGTGTGTTGTTGAATAATTATAGAATCCAACCTTTGGTTGTTGATTATATTGATTGACACTTGAACATTGGTCTTTGGTACCGTTCAAGTTGTTTCACATAATAATCAGGCTCACGGATTTCTATCTGTTTGATTTGCTGATTACATTGTGAAACAGAGATACAACTCTTGGATATATTTCCATTGATTGAGTCTGACTGTCTAGTTGATTCTCTTGGAATTATATTGGAGTTTTTCCATACAGATTGTTAAGTGAAATATTGGGTGTGGTTGTTAGACCCCCGCTTTTTTAGGTATATGAGCACTTCCCTACTTTGGTGTAAGCCAACCCCCACATCAAAGTGAATACTAAGATTGCGATTAATAAGCCAAGAGGACAGAGATACAGTTTTACTGGTGCTCAGGACAAGGATATGCCACAACAACTTATCAACATGCGAGTCTCCTTGGACAAAATGACTGAGATGAGGTAATATTTGATCTTATTTAGATAATAGAAATGAAGGTTTAATCAAAAGGAGAGATGATGTTGCATTATACTATGGTCCCTTGTTTTACCCCAAAGGATTTTCAATGTACGACCCACATCGGGTTTTGAGATAAGTGGGTTACATCCAAGAAGTACCTCATCTCAGTAATGATCCGTTCGATTTGGTAAGGGAGGATTGCAGCACGTCCCAAAAAAATATTGACGTCCGTTACTCTCCAGCACCAATGATTGAACATTAGGACAATAAAAGTGACCGTAAAATCGTCACGAGTCTTTTGGACGAGGTGATCGAAGGTCATGAAGCTAGTGGAGATTACATGCCGTGGTACTTGGGTTTTTCTCTTCATACTGTGATTAGGGATGTGACTGTTGAACAACCGCCTCGTAGGAGGAAGATGCCACCGAAAGACTCAACAACAAGTCTTAAGAACTTTGTAAGTATTTTAGACTTGCTCTTATTGTTTTAAGATCACATTACCGAATCAGTCTATTAAATGTTTGTTGTTTAATTGAAAATAGAAGGAGAATTTGAAGACCCTTGTGAAGATGATGTGTTGCGCGAGAGAAAGAGGAGAGCCTTTGTCGATGGAAGAGCAAACTAAGCACATTGACTATGCTAGCAATGTTAACAATGAGGATGCCATCGAAATGTTCCATCAAGCTAATCTTGAACTAAAGAGGAAGCACAATCCAAGATGAATCTTGAAAAAAAAGAGGGCTTGTACTCGTGGTGGTGGTGGCCGTGAAAATGCTAAACGGGGCCGTGGTCGTGGTCGTGAATGAATGCATTTCTAGTTTGTTTCTTTATGTTGAGGTAGACAAATGTTAAGGTTAATGGTTGGAAAAATGTTTTTTTTAAGGTTTATGGGACATGTTTTCTTATTTGGGTATATTATTTATATGTCCCTACTTTTGACACCCAATAAATATATCCTTATTCAACAATAAATATGTCCCTACTTTTTTATAACCTTATCCATTTAATATTAGATTACCTTAATACCCTCACCCATATAATATTTTTATTTATTTCAAAATGCAACAAATTTCTTCCTCTAACACTTCACCACCACCACTAGTACCACCACCACCAACATTCAACTACCATTCCACCACCACCGTTCAACAACCACCACCTACCAAGCGCCACCACCACTAATATTTCACCACCACTCCTTAACCACCACCATTACACCACCAACAGTCCTCCACCACCACTAGTTTGTTTCCGCCACCACCAAACTAGTTCGTAAATGCCGTCGCCGCCGCCACCACCTTCGCCGCCGCCACCACTGGTTCAGATATATTTTTGATCAACAACAGTAGTTGATCCAAATAAAAATAGAACCAACAGTATTTGATCCAAAAAAAAGCATCAACAGTAGAAGTTGATCAAATTTAGTGGATCAACTTCCATTGTTGATCCACTAAAATTGGATCAACAATGAATGTTGATCCATGTAAAATGGAGTGAACTTGGTGTGAGTCGAACATGCATCATCTGACATGGAGTCAGCCATGCTACCATTGCACCACAAGTTCAACATTGGAAGAAATTTACATGATTTAAACTACAAAGCATGATTATACTTATCCAAGGAAATATCGTCAACAATAGGAGTTCAAAAGGATCAACAACATTAGTTGATCTCATAAAAAATTGGATCAACAACAAGAGTTGATCCAATTAATGGATCAACAACCTTAGTTGATCCCATAAAAAATTGGGTCAACAACAAGAGTTGATCCAATAAATGGATCAACAACCGTAGTTGATCCCATAAAAAGTTGGGTCAACAGCAACAATTGATCCCATAAAAACATATAAACAACACCCACCTGTAGCTTCATAAACAACAACAACTTCATCTCCTTCATTGTAGTAACCACCAACAAAACCATTAACCACCATTTATAATCCATAACAGCAACCGCCACTGTCTTCTATGAAGCTTCAACACCAATTCGATTGCAGTAGCTTGCAATAGCTAATTTGAATCTCCGGAACAAATTCAAACAACACAAGCACCTTTACCCATCAATAACACAGCCAATGGTAAACTCCAGTTGAGAGCATCCTACTCAAAAATGAACATCTCAGTTTCCTTGTTAAACTGACCCCTGCACCCTCTTCATTCACAACCAATTTATATACTCTAGCCTCACCACAACCATCATCCAACCATAACCACCACAATCTCCATCATCAATTACATCGTTTTAACCTTCTTCCATCTACATCATCAAATACAACCAGAACCATCGCAAAATATGCATCATCAATTCCACCGATATCTCCAACATCATAAATTACTGAAAAATCAAGTAACAAACTTAAAATCTTAATCATCAATTTCATCATTTTTACCTAAATCTGTTATCGATCTAAAGAAGATTGAAATAAAAAAACTAGGGTTCGAGAAGGGAATGCAAATCAAGTACCTACCATCCACTACGGGAAAAATCATCATTTACAACACTGTATTAGGGTTGTAGTACCCCTACTACAACGCTTTTTGTGTATTGTGTAGGTGGGGTATTGTAGAAAGTCCAAGCTTTTCTACAATACTTGACTAAGTGTTGTAAAGGAGTGATGTGATTCATGCCGACAATATTTTGCTAAAGTTGTGATTCTCTTTCGATTTTTTTTTGAAAGCCTAACACAACTCTTGCTTGTGTTGTAGGACTATTTTATACAACAAAGGATGCGTATCGTAGAAATATGTAACACAACACTTGTACAAGTTGAAGGACTATCTAAGACAACCTAGGATGTGTATTGTAGAAATATGTAAGACAACACTTGTATAAGTTGAAGGACTATCTTAGACAACCTAGGATGTGTATTGTAGAAATCTATAACAACTCTTATTACTATTATGAATAAGATTTGCACGACAATTGTTAGAGTTGTAGAACTATGTTGGACAACACCTAGTTATGTCGTAAACACATTCTTTCACCACCCTCTGGTTTGTGTAGTTGAAATACGGAACACAACTCTTATTAGAAGTTGTGTTCATAAAACTATTTTTGAAAAAAATTATAGCTGAAACCGGGTTAAAAAAGTATTTCACATTAACCTGCCAAAGTGTAACAAATTTACATTCATCCAAGTTAACTTAAATTGATATTCAAAGTAAAAAGACCTATTATGATACGAGAAAAACTTAGAAACAAACATAAAAGGGACTGCAAATAACCATTTACTAGATGCTTCGTGGTTCAAAATTAAATGGTGTATATGCTATTGAAGGACAAATGCCTAAAATCTTTGGACATAATATGTAGCATGTAAAGAAGCTGAGATGGTTCACTGAGCACAAAACATCCTCTTGTTTCATCATTGAGACACGGTCTTTGTGGGCACATCTGGGAGCGCTAGGTCCTCATCATCGCTGAAGGAACAGGGACTTCTGGCATATCTTGAAGCCTGAGCTGAAAACAAATCATTTCAAAAGGGTTAGAAGAAAATTAAGGTTCTAGGGTTTGATTGAAGAATAGGGAAAAAAATAGACATGAAAATAGATCCTGATTGACAGACAGATTATTATAATCAAGTGCACAAACTGAATGTAGATGCAATGTTAGAAAAGGATAGCTTAGGCATATAACAGAACTAGATCCCATCTAAACTTTGAAGAAACAAGTCTGGTCAAAAGTCTGGCTCGGTAACATCATTCCAACTAACAAGAAGCGAACTTCATATGTATGTTAACAATAACTACCAGTACAGGAACCCTAACTGTTGGTATATCAGGTCTAGGATAGCAGACAACAAAGATGACACTTGCCAATGGATTACAACACCTAATCAGATCCTGACATGTAAAAGAACAATAAAGCTTGTGAACCTAAAACTTTCAGTAGTTAATATACATACCTCTGTTTCCAAGTTATCAAACTCTGCCAAAACATCTTCTTCATCTTCAGTTGATAACTTCTCCCCGAGTATCGCATTAATTTCCTGCAGAAAAAGGAAAAACGGTGTGAGCGCAATTGCATTCATCTTCAGCTTGGGCAATACATAATTGTTTATAAGTATTCTAACGTTATAAAACTCACATCTTGGTATGCGTGAGCTTCAAAGAATGTCATCCATCAACTTCGAACATCGTCCAAATTGATCTCACCTTGTATAGCTTTGATAGCATTATTTCCTGCTTTCAAGCTTTAAAAGACGGCCTTTTGCTTGCTTGTAAGCTCAATGTCGTTCAACTAAGCCACGATCCAAATTGAAAAGGTCAAATGTATTGCTTATAGCAAAATATTATATTCTAAGATACAACTACTTAAAAACGAAGTCAGTTGTACATTTTTGACAACTCTGCAATATTGCAATGTATTTTGTTAGTGAATTACTTACTTGTTGCTCAACATTCATGATCCGGTATCCACTCGCTTTAATAATTCTTCCTGGGTCTTTATCTTCTTTAGCGCAAGTAAGGCCCTGTCTTTCTACTTCTCACGAATCAATTTCTCTAGCAGCTTTCATCTCTTTTGGCTCTTCTTCCTCCTCTACCTCTAGCAGCTTTCATCAGCTTTAGTTATACACTTCTATCTTCAAACCATTGTCTGCACCAGAATCCTTATTTTCCTACATAAGATTCCATAAGGTGATTAGACAAAGACACTTAACCTACACCAAAATGCAATTAACTAATTATAATGGTTAAAAACATGAGAACTTCTAGTAACAAAAGACATTTAAAGCTTTCAAGAATTTAGACGTTCCACTGAGCGATAGTTCCAAGGCAAATCGATGAGTTCTTCTCTCGTCATTCCAATTCTGTATCTCTGCAATCTCACAAACATCCAAAATGAATAACAAATTCTCACTAACACTATGATAAGAGGAACTTAAAGCAAGTCTTACATTATGGTAATGGTTCCATTGTCTGGGTCTGTGGTTTAACTCTAATTTCCAATTCACCAGCATCTCCAAGTAAATGAGGTTCAGTCAAACTTAAAAACCTCAACTTATCTAACGCATCACTCCCATTACTGCAACACATAACAATTTACAGAAATGAATACTTTAGAAACCGATAAGACAAAACACAACAAATGATTTCTTGGCCCAAGTCTCTTCATTACAGTGAGCTATACGAGGCAGCAAGGAGGTTATGCTTATACGAACAAGCCTATCCTTGTGCTCCAGGTATACAAGAACAATATCGACTACTTCTCTGTACCTTGACATCATAAATTCACCAGAATTCCTGAAAAATCATCAAGCTTAAGT
Organism: Papaver armeniacum; assembly: GCA_023531295.1. Classification (NCBI taxonomy): domain Eukaryota; kingdom Viridiplantae; phylum Streptophyta; class Magnoliopsida; order Ranunculales; family Papaveraceae; genus Papaver; species Papaver armeniacum. Next base: position 4,226 of record JAJJWW010001482.1, on the reverse strand, counting down.
AAGATTCAATGTGCCTGATGATCTAATAATATAACACTATTTTGCTATTTGATAAGGCACCACATAAGATATTTATCCATAATAGAAGGAAGAGAGAGGGAGGGAGGCGGGAGAGTCCCCAACCTTAAAAGTTCCCCAACTGAAAGCAGTGAACCATGTATGCTTGGGTAGCTTTGAACATGCGGTAATACCTATGAAAAGATAAAGAGAGTGAAAATTATTTTAACGTCTTTGCGCATCAAACACATTAAATGGCATAAGTTAATATATGCTTCAAAGTAATTTTAAGTTACAATGTCTGGTCATTCTCACGTACCATTGCACACGCCAACGAGTCTCATGCTTCTCAATCACACGAAGGCAAGCATGAGGCTTCAACTACCCGTTCACGAACAACCAAAGATGGATCCACAGGGCAACCCATATGGCATCTACAAACTCGGGCACATAAACATTGAAAACATTGGTGCATTTTACGTCATTTCAAAACAGTAAAAAATATTTCAGAAGGTATCCTGATGTCGAGATTTAAAAGTATCTTCATAAGAGAGAATCTTTAATTTCCGTACAGAGCGATGTGTAATCAGCTATGCTTAGGATTTCATGAGACCAATAATTAGTTAACCAATTAACAACAACTTCAACGGGACATTTGAATACTTGGTCAATGTGAGGACAGTTTAAGCCAAATAAACTAATGAACCAAACTTATGGAGTTGAAAGTACAATAACCAAATATACAATTTATTGACGTCAACGGTAAGAGGATCTTACTTTTAGAATCAAGGCAATGACAAATCGACCATACTCTACTCTATCATTTGTGAAGCCAACCCATTCCAATTTTAACTTTGGCCGAAGCAAATATATCGAGCTAATCTTCTTCACAGATGAAGAGAAAAATGGAGAATACTCAACAATGAAGTTGAGCTTCTCTTGTCGCCATTGTCCCTCTTCTTTGTTGCTTTGCTTGAGCAAACACAGGAAAAAGTTCAGTTTAACCTAACAATCCAAAGAAATCTGACATGAAGTCTAAAAATAAAGAAAAAAAGACGAAGGGGGAAACCCATCTGCATCTTAACTTCAAATCACAGCAACTCTTCAAGACATCTATATCACCGCCAACACAAACCCATCTTCGATACCACAGTTCAACAGAGATTTCCTCTGTAATTCTCCTCTCGATCCGTGTAATTCCAGCTGAAACTCATCGTCCCCAATTGAGCTCAGATTAACTCAATTCACCACCAGTTCATGCCAAGAAGCCTAATTTCTTCATAACACTAAAATTGGAAGAATAATATTCATAATTGCTGAATCCCCATCAATAGAATCAAATCCCTCTCACTCTCTGCTTATCAGAAATATCAATCGAATTCTTCCTCTCTTCTTACAGAACAAACCCTTGATTTTCTGTTCTTGATAGAAATTAACAGATCCCCAAATCTGAACCCATGTACTACACCTCCGAACCTAACCCTTTAATTCTGATTTGATGCAGCATAACCTTCACCTGATTTTTGTCAAAGATTTTAAAACCCAAAATTTTCATCTATCTACCAAAACCCTGATTTCTTAATCTCACTGTCTCTCTCTATGAATATCAATAAGTAATCAGTAGCAGATTCTGGCAATTGAAATTGGGTTTCGTTTGATTTAGGGTTTTGCAGAAGGTGGATCGAGGTATTTGATTGATGAGTTTACGTGACTGAGGTTGTGATGATTTTCACCAGAAATTGCAGCTAAGAATTAAGATGGGTCCGATTCAATCAAGAAATGGAGATGAAGAAGAAGGATAGAGAGAAGAGCGCGGTAGTGATGGAGCGCCGATGGTGTTTTTTGGAGGAGAGGAAGAAGAAAGAGAGAACCAGATAGGAATTAGAGTTCAGTGGTTGAGGGATACAACCAAGAATGAAAATTAAAATGATCGACGGACCAAATTTCGTTTGATCCACTCATGCGGATCAAGAAAAAGATCTTGACGGTTGATATTGTATTTGGGAGTCTCATACGGATTGAGAAAAGCTGTGTTTTCTTTGTGTTAATACGAACTCATGTATCCGGTTTTGTTATCAACATTCGACACGAAAAAAAAAAAATCCAAAAAAATATTAATAAATTTAGGACATTGTTATCAACATTCGATATAAAAAAATCCAAAAAATACATAAGAATGAATCGGGAAAATGAAAATCGAATTCGATAATTGGTGTGTTTCTTTGTGCTTTTGTGCTTTCTCTTTGTGCTTCTAGTTTGAATTTCGACTAGTTACATAGGTCATGAAGTAATTTCGACTAGTCATACAGGTCATGAAGTAACTTCCAACTTAGCGAGGATACATTATCGATATCGACAAATATGAAAGCGCAAGTGTCGATTTGAACCCGAATGTGGTATAACGACATACAAACTATGAACCAAGAAGCTTTGAGAAGTTCGACTTCAAACTTAGCATGATACATCATCAAATCGATAAATATGAAGCTCGATGTCGATTTGAACTTCAAACTTGGTATAATGGCATATCATTTATGAACCACGAAGCTCACGAGAGGTTACGACTTCAAACTTAGCATTATACATCATCGAAATTTTATGCATACTAGGCTCCGAGAACGCGAAACACGCCGCGAGTTGACTACTATAAGTCGAAACTTGGTAAGAACGACGAATTCATCCATTTACAATTAAAGATTCCTTCGAGATATTCTGAAACCTTAAAAAAACCCTATTTCTGCATATTGTATGCGTGCCGGATCCAAGATCGAAACTGGGCGTGAGTTGACTACTCTAAGTCAGAAACTTGGTAAGAACGACGAATTCATCCATTTACAGGTAAGATTCCTTCGAGATATTCTAAGAAACCTTAAAAAAACCTTATTTTCTGCATATTGTATGCGTACAAGGATCCGAGATCAAAACCTGGCCGCGAATTGACTACTCTAAGTCAGAAACTTGGTAAGAATGACGAATCCATCCATTTACAGGTAAGATTCCTTCGAGATATTCTACGAAACCTTAAACAAAACCTATTTATGCATACCAGGCTCCGAGATCGAAAATTGGCCAAGTCGACTACTCTAAGTCAAAAACTTGGTAAAAAGCAGCGAATCCATCCATTTTCTGGTAAGATTCATACGTTATATTCTACTGAAACCATAAACAAACATTATTTATGCATATTTTATGCATACCATGCTCCGAGATCGAAACCTGGCTGCGATTTGACTAATCTAAGTCAGAAACTTGATAAGAACGACGAATCCATCCATTTACAGGTAAGATTTCTTCGAGATATTCTACGAAACCTTAAAAAAACCCTATTTACGCATATTGTATGCGTTACCCGAGGATCGAGATCGAAACCTGGCTGTGAGTTGACTACTCTAAGTCAGAAACTTGGTAAGAACGACGAATTCATCCATTTACAGGTAAGATTCCTTCGAGATATTCTACGAAACCTTAAGAAAACCCTATTTATGCATATTGTATGCGTACCAGGATCCGAGATCGAAACCTGGGCGCGAGTTGACTACTCTAAGTCGAAACTTGATAAGAGCAGCGAATCCATCCATTTATGCAAGATTTCTTCGAGATATTCTACGAAACCTTAAAAAAAACCCTATTTCTGCATATTGTATGCGTACCAGGATCCGAGATCGAAACCTGGCCGGGAGTTGACTACTTTAAGTCAGAAACTTGGTAAAAACGAAGAAACCATCCATCTACAAGTAAGATTCCTTCGAAATATTCTACGAAACCTTAAACAAACCTTATTTCTGCATATTGTATGCATATATGGCTCAAAGATCGAAACCTGGCCGCGACTTGACTACTCTAAGTCAAAAACTTGGTAAAAACGACGAATCCATCCATCTACAGGTAAGATTCCTTCGCTATATTCTACTAAACCTTAAACAACCCTTATTTATGCATATTCTATGCATACCATGCTCAAGATCGAAACTTTGGCCGTGATTTGACTACTCTAAGTCGAAACTTGATAAGAACGACGAATCCATCCATTTTACAGGTAAGATTTCTTGAGATATTCTCACGAAACCTTAAAAAAACCCTATTTCTCGCATATTGTATGCGTACGGGATCCGGCGAAACAGTGTGAGTTGACTTCTCTAAGTCGAAACTTGGTAAGAGCAGCAAATTCATCCATTTACTGGTAAGATTCCTTGGCGAGATATTCTCCGAAAACTTAAAAAAACCTTATT